>JAUUDW010638074.1:0-11024 GCA_032361385.1 Panulirus guttatus
TAAACTTATAAGTGGCATCAATCACTAAACAAAAATATTAAGCTACTTCTCAATTATTAGGTTTGGAGATCTATACAGCTGTCCAATCACAACCTGAAAGGAAAACACACTTGCATTACACATTCAAAAGGAATCAGCCAAAAATATTTGTTTTTTACTGTATCTTTCATTTTTTTCAAGCCATCTAGGGATAACATCAGTATACTTAAATATAGTATTACAAAGAAATCCCATACAGACTTACTTATATGATACAAATACTTATAAGTATTCTCTGAAAAGGTCCAACAAACTGTCCAAACAATGATAAGATTGCCCATGCAAAGCACAATGAACCCAAAAACATTAAGACCATACAAAGACTGCAGTACACTTGCAAATGACGTAGGGACCTAATGATAATAATAAAGTATGGGATATTACAAATAATTGTCAGATGGACACATAAGCACAGGTGTTACACCTGCAATCTTGCAAAACTTGGACTAAAACTGATTTCATGAGAAAACTAGCTATTTTTACTGATGAACTCTTCGAGATAATAATCTGGGAACACTTCTCAAACAACTGGAACACACTGTGTTAACATTCTGAGTTCCTTCTATACTTGTTTGGTGTTCAGGACCCTACTGTTTATACTTGCATACTGGACCATTCTCAGGAATGAGACTCATTTTTTTCATGATTTTAATCCAAAGTACCCAAGAACACTGTTACACTATTTTCAAAAAAAGACCAGCATGCAGCCCCAATTGCTCTCATGATGCAAAGTGTTTACACAAATTGCTCGGAATCACAAAGAAAGTTGAATTATTGTACGGAAACTTGCAAGGTAAATCTGTGATGACTCTTAGTGACTATTATGGTGTTGGCACTTCAACAATTTTTGAACTCAAGAAACAAATGAAATATATTAATTTCCTTTTTGCAGAAATTGAACAGCCAAGTGTATGAATGTGAGTAAAACATTGCATCAAGTAAACACAAATGATGTGGATCATGTTTTATAAAGCACTTTTGAAAGTGTGGAAGTGAAGGGGTGGCTATCTCCGGCATAATGTTGGTCCATGATGAAAACAGGTAAACCAAGTGAATATTTTCGCGAATATTTTTAAGGGTGGTTAGCTAGATTCAAGTTATGTCATGGAATACAAATGTTCAAAGCATATCATGAAAACTTTCTGTCTGCTGATGATGAAGCTGCTGGAGGCTTTTGTATAACATGCCAAGTTCAATGATGAAAATTTGAATGATAAACAAACTACATGTACAAGGAGTCCACAACGTTGTGTCATATCTTAGTAACTTAGCATTTATCTCTACTACAGGTAAGTTTTTACAGTATATTGGTTTATTATTTGCCATTACCAAACCACATTACATGTACCTTAGATACGTCAACATCCAATGGATGTTTGCACATCATCATTCTTAAGACAAAATGATTCAGCACCAGGTTCTATATGAAACTTTCCAAAGCAGTAGCTCCCCTCCCTCACTTTGTTCCCTCATATCTAGCTTCCTCTCTGGCCAATCTATCTCCATGGTTGTTGATGGATCAGCCTCTCCCATTCTCCATAAACAGTGGTATCCTTCAAGGTTCTGTCCTGTCTCCTACACTTTTTTTACATTTTATTCTCCCACACTTTTTCTACTTTTTTTCAATGATTTCCTTTCTTCCACAAATAACCAAATGCACTCATACACTGACAACTCAGCACTGCATTCCTCCACATCCTTCAATTCTGCTGCTCCTTATCTCACTCTATCTGCATCTCATCTTGACACAACTTACTCAAAAAATGCAGACCTGGACAGGATGTCTCACGGGGGTAAATGAAATCTGAAGTATACTACCTCCAAGACCCAGTTTCTCCACATTCTCTATCAAAAATTTCTCATAACTTTCCTTTCTCCTTCTACAATTCTGTAATGCAACCTCTTGACTCAATGAACATACTTAGAACTACTGTAACATCCACTATGTCTTGGAAACCCTACATCACAAAGTAGGCAAATCTGTCTCCAAGTAACAGGGAGTCCTGTTCAGATGTCAAAGCTTAGAAGCAAACTCACCATCCCAGTCTTTTACACTTATTCTTTTAAGAATTCCTTCTACACTCCTTGCATCTTAAATAAGGATAAACATGAAAACAGCACTCTTAATTCATCTCCCTTGAATTCAGTCTGTAACGCATAAACAATATCCAATTGTCTGACAGACATTCACTCGGTGTTGTTTTATTTCATTACTATAGACAGGTTTCTTTGTTTAAATGCACAACAGTCTTCCTTTCATCAGTTTCTCTTATTTGGGTAAACACATCTTATTTCTATCCCAGGTGATACAAAAGCAAACAGTACTACTCACAAACCCCCTGCGTATCATTAAAAGTGACCGGTGGGGGATGAGAGACTGCGTATCATTAAATGTGACCGGTGGGGGATGAGAGACTGCGTATCATTAAATGTGACCGGTGTGGGATGAGAGAAGGGGTGTGCTGGACATCATTTCCTCCTATATTATCTATTCTTACCAACAAAAACAGAAGTCTAGAAAGGATTTTTCTCTCAAGACTCAGCTGTCTGTTTCTAACACTGCCTAGGTAATGGAAGAGAAGGCAAGCATTTACAGAAGAGAAAAATTCACATGGCTATTCATCAAAACAATCAGAAATATACATTTAATCTTTAACTCATTTACTTTAACCTCATATTCTAAATACTCTTCTAATATTATCAATTCCTATTTCATATACTTACCCTCTTAAGTATCAATGGCTAACAGAAATCTACCACAACAAAAAATACAATCTTAGTTCATTTAAGGCAAAAAAATGAAAAAATTTTGTCAATACTTAAATGCTTCAAAAAGTTTGGAGCTCGTCCCTCTTCTCTGTATGTCAGAAAAGGCAACATGATACAAATAGAAAGCTACAACGATATTTCTATCAATTTTACATAATATAATACATTAAGTCACGTGAAGCAAGCACTTCAGAAAAAAATTTTCTTATTCAAATAGTTGTACAACACAAATTACTGTATACTATTTCAAAACTTCTAGATCTTACCTGTCTCTTAATAACTGCTAATGACTCCTTTGCTATCTGTAATTCTCTATGCTGGTCCTCAGCTTCTGTGAGATTTCTTCCTGCCTTGAAGCCATCACGAACTCTTCGCAGTGCATACTCTCTGCAATACCAAGAAATAGTCTGGTCTGATAATAATACTTACAACACATGAATATTACAGACACTTGTCTTGACCTTTCATCCTTTGAGAAAAGTCCAGACAAAACTGAACAACTTCTAATATTACACACATGAACGTCTCTAAACCTGTCTTTATTTACCTTTTAAACTCTTTTCCATACATTTACCAGGTACCCAACTTCTCTTCATCAATTCACTTAATGAACATTTTTGAAATCAAGAAGTTACAGTCCTAATTACTTGTTGGTTATCCTTTCATGAACAGTGCAATCTTATACTTACTTTTCATTACTCATGCAATCTTATACTTACTTTTCTTTACTTAGAGAAACCAATTCCTCTATTATCTTGCAATTCATTCTAACTTAATGCATCAAAGCGGAGAAGGTGGAGTGAAAGAAAGCATCTACATATGAATGCCTACAATGAGATTTTGCAATGTGACAGTGAACCTGGGAACATGAAAGCTCATCCCATATAACACTAGCCTACCAATACAAACAACACTGCAACTCTCTGCCGTCATGAACATTGCACTGTCGTGAGTCAGATTCATCTGTAGCCTTTCTTGACCATTTACTGTACTTAAGTTTCTTTCAAAGTGCTTCTGCACGTATCTCTTAAGTTTTTGAATTCATATGGCAAGACATTAAAGTATGTCTATCATTTTTCACTGGGCTCTCGTATATTTTTGTTTTCTGTAATTCACATTCCATGGAATTCATGTAGATTTCATTACTCTTTCTTCCATACTGAGCACAATATAACTTAATGGAATTTAATGAATAGAAATTAGAACAAACAGCCAAGGGACAACAATATTTCAGCATCTGCATACAGAGGCCCCACATAAAAAGAAGCAGAAAGCGATGTAAGAGTTAAGAATATGGGATTCATTATCAATAAAAAAAACTGAATTAAAGCAACACACTGATAAGCTAATGCTCTAAAGCCAAATAATGAGTGATATGACACTAAGACCTCTCACAACAGGCACACTAAGACTTCTCACAACAGACAAAAAACAAAAAGAAAATGTTTAATGTATATAAACAATGTTGAATACTGGTGCTGTATGGTTGCCATCATTTAAGAAATCAAAACGCTGCTACTTAAAAAAATCTAAATGAACAAAGGAGTTCTACAGAAACACTTTTACAAGTAAAATCAGTTGACAAGAGCATATGAACAACCACAGAAGATTAAAAAAACTTCAACAATTCACCCTAGAACACTGTAGTGAATATGAATAATACATGCCTGGCAACAAACATAAAACATACAACAAGGGAGCTCAGTGGGGAAAATTACATACTAGTCCAGCCATCGTGATACTATACGTATTTCTTCCAAATTCATAAGTTTGTTCTTTAGTGAACTTAAAAGTACAAGTTTATCCTTAAAAATTCAATATCACTGATAACTTCACAAATCTGGCCACCCTGGTTGAAAATAATGTTACCATAACAGAAAGTTGGGTTTGGCTTTCAAAGGTCCTCTGGTAATGCTCAAGAAAGTGACACAAATATTTTTGGTTTAGGATCTCTCTTCTACTTTTATGGAATTATTCAAGATGGTGGGATTGACAACTTTCACTCAACTAGCTTTATCTTTCATGATTAAATAACTTATTAGTGGGGTAGGGTCATAAAAGAGGGCTGTTTGAATCAAGAGGTAATCACCGAGTTCAGTCATATGAAGAAATTTCAATATCTGACCTTGCATGGAACAGATTCCCTTATGCAGTAGTTAGATCCCTGTCTCTTCATAAACATCTAAACTCACCCAACAATCAACTGAACCTAAGGTTTGGTTTGGATATATTTGGTAAAATACATATACAGTAAGCAACATGAAATGACTAATGGGACTTGGTAAAGAAAAAACAAAAAGTGTACACAGAATGCACTTGAACCAGTTACAAAATTACTATGATTTTATGGGGACAAATATCTAATATCTAGAACCACAACAGAAGAATTAAATATGAGTTAAAAATGCTCTGATCATCAGCATCTAACTTATTCCTTAAAAATGATTCTTCTTGTTCCATCAAAACATCCTTACTTTGACATTATCTAACTGACATTGGAAGATCATTCTATACAACTATATTGAAAAACATAATCCAACTCTTACCACCATCTTCTGATTCCTAATTCACCTAACCTTACATTAGGGCTGAGATTTAATTAATATTCACTATCAGAAGAGGTCCTACCCCAAAATCCCATCACTCTATATCGTATAAAGTCTCCAAATATCTGCCAAGATCCATTCAATAATCATCATCATATGAGGTGCTACACCTAAAGCCCATTACTCTATAATAACTCTCATCTTTCCTTTGACAGTTGTGTAATTCCACCTCTTGACTCAATGAACATACTTGGTAGTAGCGGTTGGGACACACAAGCAGCCAGCTCTCTGGGGCAAGAACCAAACTAATACCTTTTGAAGAGAGAAAAAGAACCAACATTGTGATGTAGGGCAAGGAAGTCAAGTTTGGAAGTTAGCTTAAGACAGTTTATAAGTGAGATCGCTTTTGACTCAACTCTCATGTAAGCATACAGAGCTAGACCCACCCCAAATGTTAGAGCAGTACTCCACACAAGGATGAATCAATCCCCTGAATAAATGGAGCAACTGTCCAGGAGAGAAGTTTCAACATCTAAACAAGACACCCAGTTTCTTAAAGGCAGACTTAGCTATTCCAGTAATGTTGGGTTTCCAAGAAAAAGAGCGGATGTTATAGCTAGACCATGAAATACTCGGCAAGCTGCTACGTCACATGATTATTGTATGGCCATTGGCAACTCAACAGTGGGCCGTTATCATACCTGCTTCCTTCCATGCATGTTGAAGCTTTGGAACTCTCTACATTCTCATGTTTTTCCCTATAACTATGAATGGCACTTTTCAAAAGACAGGTCTTTCACTTCCTCCAAAATTCGTAAATACTTTCCCTTGTCTTTTATTATCCCATTTCATAATTTTCTCTATATTTCAATTCTGGCCCAGCCTTGATGTGGACTTTTGTCCATGACTGGAGCCTTCAACATAAAAAAAATGTATTATCAAACATGGTGCTACACCTAAACTATCGGTAATTTTACACTTTCCCCGCAGAGTTTGTTTGGAAAACTATGGTATACATCCTAATCTAATGAACCTTACCTAATCTAATCTCATCTATCCTAACCTAACATAAGGGATGAGTGTTCCTTGCTGGGGGCTTCTGAAAACAGATCTATCGATTGCATACAACAGAAATTTCCTCAACTCTGTCGAGTTTAAACTGTAAAAATATCAAAATCTCACCCTCTACACCAAGGCTACAAATCTGTCAGGATTCAAATGGTAACATGTCAAAATGTATGAATTTTAGCATGTACGTTCATTTTCATAAGCAATGCTGGTCCACAATTTTTTTACTGTATACATATTGCCTTAAATCATTAAAACACAATTCTACATCATTTGCAATAGTCTACCCACTTAGAGTTTATAGTTGTCACTGATATAAAAAAAATGGTACCTGTCCAGTACAAATTACTTACAGTAAGATTTTGGTATTAATACCATTTCAGACATTCAAGGAATTCTGACATTTCAAGTCTTGAAATTAATAGCGTAGGAAATTTTAATACTCTGAATAACAGCGACCCTAACTCTGAGTCGTTTGAGTTTAACTGATGTAAGCAAACCTGTGCAGAGGCTACAGAAGATTACATTAGGCCCTAGTTAAGACAGTTTAGTAAAGTTACGTTAGGTTAAATTTAAGGAAAATAGTTTTCCAATGGTTTTTGATATCTTTTGAACAATTCAGACCTTCATTTCTATAATAAATCACTGCCTACAGTGACTTCCCCAAACTGAAACCCCGATTCCCACTGGGGGGGGGGGGGATGCCCCATTATCGTTGGATAGAGTGTAGGAGGGGATGGGGTAATATCTCAGAAGGTAATGATTTAAGGCATAAATGAAGATCAGAATCGTGGAAAACACATTAAAAATCTTCAGGTAAACATAATTCCAACATATTCCTAATTGGTAAAGGAGCGGCAATAAACTTTACCCAAATTCCTCTCTGCACCGAAAAACTTAGAACACTCAAACAAACTAGACCTTCTATGGGATACCATGATGAAAACATAAAATGACGCAAAGAAAATGCATAACAAAAGAGACTTTTCGTCATGCCTCCGAATTCAGACTTACCTATAATTATACGAAGAAAACTTCTGGCTCTCTCTTAACAGAGCTTTATAGAGAGATAGGACCTCACGTTTGCCCACCGACATGCTTCTTGTTTACCATGAATCCAGGCGTCTCAGTGCATGGCGGGAATTAACGACTGTGGCTTCGGAACACTAAAAAAAAAAATCCTCCAATCACTTTCCTCATTCCCCTCGTTCTATGATATATAATGAATAATTCAATAGTAATCTTAAATGCTTTCATATTAAATTCAAAATATATCACAAATATCTTTTGTGTTATTTTGGCATATATCCAACGGGCTGCTCATGATCCGGATGATTGTTTGGTTATGAAATACAAAAATATAATGATGCAATATTAATTGACAAGCATGACCGTGATGATGGTGATGTGCAGACACACCGTGTTACACTTCCAGAATGGCCATTTCCCGAAAAAGACACTATCTGATGGGTATATAAAAGAAATTAATATGCCTACTGGCGCGCGTCGCAGTAGTTACAATCAATTTCTAATATCGGTTTCAGAGAGAATAAGACTTTACATTTACTTGGTGAAAACCATGCCCATTTTACCGTAGAATTCAAGACACAAAATGCCAGTATCAATAACTATTAACACCGTACAACTGTTACCCTATTAAATTACGACCACGTTCAAGGAAAACTAGTGAATTGGGTATTCCCAAGTGTCAAGAAATTCTGTACTTGGGTTACAGAAGAAAGTCCCATGAAAAACAGCGGAAGTACACTTTAGAGTAGATGAACATTCTTCTTTTAGAACTAAATCAGCAACTTTGTTCTAGAAGGATCACTGGTTGTGGGCGGATTTCCATAACGAGGCTCAGTTTACGACAGTGTTGTTGCCACAGCTCGTTAAATTAAGACATGAATAATACTAAATTATCGTAGGCCTGGTTGGATTATCATGTTAGATTAACGTAGGAAGTGAATAGCGATTGTGTAAGTATCGCTATGACCCGCAGAATCACGCTCTCAACACTGGCAATTTTAAGAGCCTTAATGAAGGGTTGATTAACCACTACTGAGGGCATTGTGAAGAAAATGAATGTCTGATGCATCATTCAGTGCAGGAGTCCCACTCACGTTTCATTCCTCATGATAGAATATTATGACTCTATGAATCATCATTGTTACTTTTTTATCACTTAGTTAAATAAATACGTGATTCATTGTGGGAAACTGAATAGATCATTTATCTGAAAATGAAAGCATAATTTTTACCAGGGTGACAATCAACACTATTTACAACAGTTCAGTCCAGCATTTTTTTCTATAAAGGAAGTCTTCGTCATGGTGGATGATTATTTATATATTTGTTTCTAGTTGGTCAATTGTTCTACCATCCTCATGGCCATTAGAAGTAATTCTTGGACAACGTAGACATGTACATACATGGTCCTTGATCGCTCAAAAAGGGAGCGTATATGTAGTATTTTTTTTTATTGTTCATCCTATACCAACCCCTGAAAGTCCTTATTACTGCTGATGTTTCTATCCATCCCTAGATGCATCACTTTCAGAGGCCCCTTTGAGAAAACCGTAAGATACAACACTCTTCTAACAGCTGCTTAGTGGCAGAATGGACCGATCCCCTAGCAACGTACATACAGCAAAGGCTGGACATATCTGAAAGAGAAGAGAAATAAGATGATAGAATTGTATAATTAGCTTCAGGCCGTAATAGGTAGAATTCGTAAGATATCATCGTTGTAGATTGCCTTTGAAAAGAGATAGAAAAAAAGATATCAAACTTCACCGAAAACTTTTTTCATAAAAAAATTGGAATACTGTAAGTTTACATATTTACGTCCCATATTTCTTAAACAAAGTCTACGAACGTAAGCACAGTCCAGGTTTCATGAAAAAAATTTACGAACTTTTCAACATATTTCAAAAACAATAGACATTCACGACTAACAACCCAGTATTTTCTTTAACGTTGAATGCTTCAGTCATAACCGAAAGTCCACATCAAGGCCGAGGTTTAAATGAACTACGGAGAGGATTATGAAAATGAAAGAGGAAGAGACAAGGGAAAATATTTAAGTATTTTTGAAGGAGCGAAAAACCTGTCTTTTGAAACGTGCCATGTCATTGTTAATGGGAAAGGCATGAGAGGGTAGAGAGATTCAAAGTTGCGAGATATAGGGAAAGAAACCGCTATCAAAATGACCCACCCTTGTGTTGCTGATGGCCACACAGTAATCATGTGGCGCGGTAGCGCGCCGAATATTGCGTGGGCTATCTAGTGGTGGGGGCACACAACCAGCCAGTTCTATGGTGCAATAACCAAAGTAATACCTATAGAAGAGAGAAAGTGAACCAACAATGCGGCGCAAGGGAAACGGGTCAAGTTTTCAAGTTAGCTCGGGAAAGTTGATAAGTCGTACCGCTTTCGACTCAACTCTGTCAAGAGTTCAGAGCTAGAAGCACCCCAGATGTGAGGGCAGTACTCTATACATGGAAGGATCAGTCCTTTATATAAACGGAACAACGTCAAGAAAAGAAGTTTTGACATCTAAACAGTACTCCCAGTTTCTTAAGGGCAGACTTAGCTATTTCTGTAACGTGAGGTTTCCAACATAGAGACATTACAGTAATACCAAGAATATTCATTGGGTCAAGAGGTGGAATTACTGAACCGTCGGAGTTGAGAGGAAAGTTGTGAGGTAATTTCGATAAAGAGATGGGTAGACACTGGGTCTTGGAGGCATTAAACTCACCCAGATTTCGTCTACCCCACTGAGATATCCTGTCCAAGTCTGAATTTAATGAGGAAGTTGTGTCAAGACAAGATGCAGATCGAGAAAGAGAAGGAGCAGAATTGAAGGATACGGAGGAATTCAGTGCTGAGTCGTCAGTGTATGAATGCATTTGATTATTTGTGTGAGAAACTTTTTGATAAAAAGTCGAAAAAGTGCAGGGGCAGGACAGAACCTTGAGGGACACTCGCTGTTGCTGGAGAAAGGAGGGGAGGCTTATCCATCAATAACCACAGAGAAAGACTGGCTAGAGAGGAAAGCTACACTGGAAAGTGTTGAACAGGTGTTGAATGATTGTGGTTACATAGCACTGTCCTTGTTTTGAGTACTCTGTTTTGTGTGTTTGTAGTTCTGTTTGCATATGAAATAGTGGGTGAGGCATAGTTTAGGGTGACTTAACTGTTTACAAAGTACACTGAATTATTTTCTTAGTATGAAACTGGTGTTAAGTGTTGTAGGAGATATCAAGTAGTACAGGTTGTATATTTATAGATAAAATTTCATGGATTTTTTCATTGTGACTCTTTTTGTACAGAGGGGTATCAGTAAATGGGATGTTGTGGATGACAAATGACAGTTAAGAGATGAAATTACCACATAATACAACTACAAAATTTTTGGCCATATAATAACTGGACTATATACCTTCTTTCATTAATAAACTCACCTTGTTCTTTAATTGTAAGGGGTTCAATACTTCCTGTGTAACTCCTATGATCACTGAAACTCCCTGATCTCCGTATGGTAGAAAAATTACTGCCTTCATCCACATGTCAGTTACATGACCACTTTTACATGCT
>JAUUDW010638085.1:0-18537 GCA_032361385.1 Panulirus guttatus
CAAACAGGCCCCAAAAACCTTTCTATGGTTCTCCCGGCTGCTTCATATGCCCTGGTTTAGTCCAGTGCTAGTGCACCAACTAATGTAAACCACATTGCTCCCATTCACTCTATCCCAAGCACACATTTCATCCTCCTACATGTTCAGGACCCAATCACTCAAAATCTGTTTCATTCTATCCTTCCATCTCCACTTTCGTCTTCACTTTCTTGTCCCCTCCACTTCTGACATGTATATCCTCTTTGTTAGCCTCTCCTCACTCATTCTTTCCATGAGCTCAAACTGTTTCAGAACGACTTTTTGAGCTCTTTCAACCATACTCTTCTTATTACCAAACCTCTCTCTTACCATATTATTACTTACTTGACCCACCCTCCTCACACCGCAAATTGTCCTTAAATGGCAAGTATGTATGGAAAAAGAAAAGTATCTTTCAGTACATGCTGCTCTACATGTTTCACGACACAATCTGCCTCATCAGGTAAAAACAGTTCTCAGAGTTTTTTATACCCGAACAATAACACACAGACTGTCTTGTCATTGCCATGCCAAGGTATACGCTATGTATACCGTGGCATGGCAATGACAAGATAGAGTCTGTATGTTGGTTTTGGGATTTAAAAACTTACTAGTGTGCACCATGGCATGGTGATGATAAGACAGAGTCTGTGTGTTGGTGTTGGGATTTAAAAACTTTATGAATTGTTTGCACCTGATGAGACAGATTGTTTCTGTGAAACGTGCAGTGCAGTATGTATTGAAAAATACATATCAAATAAAATCATATGAACTACTGAACTGCAATTTCCCCTTCATTCTTTATGAACTTAATTTGGTGATACAGTACTGTTATTCTTCACATGCTTAAACCGTACATATTAATTCAAATTTTCAGTCTTTTTTCAGTTTCATTTAATTTTTTATTTATTCACGGAAAAACAATAGAATCAAAATGCCCTATCTGAAAGGGAATATTGTATAGCTTGGATAAACTTGAGATTGTTTAAATTAACACAGGAGTAAGGTTAGTGAGATCCAATATGCTGACAATGCAAAACATTATAAATACATCTTACCATTAACTACTTGAGTATGATGGTATAACCCTTAACACAAAGTTATGATACTTGGACATGAAAGTATGATGGCCTAGCACATGACCTGTTCCTTACAGGTCAGGTCACAGGCCAAGCCATCTCACCTATTGGTCATAACATTGTGTTCAAGGAGCTAACACTCCTACAGAATCTGTAAAATAAGGACTTTTTTCAAATACACAACCTTATACATCACATTTACTACTAACCCATTCTGAGGACAAAGTGGTTGAAGGACTGTTCATTTATGGACTGCAGAGCCCTCACTAACTCAAAGGCAAAATCCACTAACAGCGCCAGATGTGCCCACCGCACCCTCACTGGGTCATCCTCCTGTTGAGTAAAGATTCTTGTAATACTCTAACAAATACATTGATATCATCTGAAGAAAGACATATAATGTCATACTCCCAAGTGTTGCTTCAAAGCCCTTCTACCTTGCAGCAAAGGGTCACTTGCAGCTCTTATAATGGCAGCAACATTAGTTTTTAGATCTTAAGTTCACATCTCCAAAGGAATGATATAACTGACCTTGTTGCCTTGCACACGTTTAAGGTCACTTCACAGCCCACAGTCATAATTCACAACCCAGATGGTGTGAATGATCTCAATCCCTTGCCCAGCAACAAGTATAGTGCCAGTGGACCTTATAAGCTACACACAGCTGTCATGTTCAATTTGGCTACAGACATGTAGGTGCACACTTTCCCTACAAATGTCTCAAGCCATAACCTGACCCAGGCAGTGCTTCATCCTTCCCAAAGCACTATCACAGGATCTCATTGGTGCCTCCTCCCTCCTACAGCAGCACAACAAGACCAGACAATGGTTCACCTCTCGTTCACCACTAATAGCTGCATTTTTTTTTTTTTAGCTGAGACGGCACGGGCAGCTGAAGCCCTAATCAAGACCATCCCATTAATGCTATATACATATATACCCTAGCCTGAGCCAGGTACCCATTTTATCGACCAAGCCCTAGGGGTGGATGAACAGCTGGGTTGACTGTGGACCGACTGCCGTGACCATGATCTAAATGTTCATCACATGTAGCCAAGATGATAACAATGGTGACCCTCTGTGATTGACAATCTTCCCTCCTATAACTTAATTACACTAAATACAGTACTGCCAACAATGTTCTGTCCCCATCCTCCTCTCCTTCACACCATAGTACTACTGTCCTTCCCTGCTCTTCTCTTTCATATGTCTTGGCGACACCTCTTATGACCTAAGATGTTACTGCCAAGCTACTGATCTAACAAACCAGATCATCTATAATTAGGTAAACAGTGTTGCTAGGTGTTTCAATATAAACTTTTTTTAAACTTTTAGTGAATCAGACAGGATAACCAGTTCAAATTTGTTACCAAAGGACCTCTTTTATGGGCTCCAGCAGTTTCAAGGCTGAGCTAATTGTAGAAGCAGGGCAAGGTGGGTTGTTTTTGGTGGCTGGTAAGTCCTTGATGACGCTGTACCCCTTTCTGCCTTCTGACAATGGTTACATAAGAACAGGATAAAGGAGATTCTTTTCATGGCAGGTAAGTCCTCAACAACACTGTACTTCTTTCCATCCACTGATAATGATAAAGCCTCATTGAAGGTGGCCCCTACTAGCAGAAAATGCCTGGAAACAATTAGAATAGAACCCCCACCCCAATAAACACAATGCGGTAAAAATGCTTCCTCACAGAAATGACCCAACAAACACTAAACAGCCATCCTCCCTACTCAGTCCTGAGCACCACCCCACCAAACATACACCCATCTGAAACCACATGCTGCAGACACATAGCTACACCTTTTCAACTATGCTTTGGACATCACCCATCCCTACAACACAACAAACACTGATCCAGCATGTCTGAAGACCCTTCATGCCCCTGATGCAACTACCACAATGAAGACACTGAAAACTTCTGCTCAATTGCAATGCACTTGTCCTTAATGGAAATATACACATCATCACTAAATTTCATGAACAGTGGTTCCAACTATTGGATGTGGCCAGCTTCCTGAGTGCTGTGGGAACCCCACAGAACATAAAAGGGACTCTCAGGGCAGGATGGTAAAGAGTGATGAGAGACTTAAATGTGAGAGGGAATAATGTGGTGGTTGAGGTTATAATTGGGAGATATGGGGTATTCAGTGGGGTGAACAGAAATGGTGAACAGCTTGTGGAGTTACATGCTAAAAAAGAGGACTGATGCAAGGAAATGCCTGGTTTAAAAAGAGGGACATACAGAAGTATATGCAAGTGAGTAGGAAAGATGGTAAGAGGGCATTACTGGATTATGTAGTAATTGACAAACACGCAAAAAAGAGACCTTTGGATGTGAATGTGATGAGAGGAGAAGCTAGTAGGGTGTCTGATCATTCCATGGTGGAGGCAAAGGCAAAGATTGGTACAGGTTTTCAGAAAAGAAGGAACAATATGAGTGAGAAATGGGTGGCAAAAGTAAAAAAGCCTGGAGGAGAGATGTGTGTAAAGAAATATCATGAGATTTTGGGTGTAAAATAGCAAAAGGTGAGACTAAATGAGGTAAGGGGAGTGGGTGAGGAATGGGAAATATTTAAGGAAACACTGAAAAAGAAATGCCTCCCATTAGGAAGGTAGGAGGGAAATAATAGTGAGTGGTGGAATGACGAAGTAAAGTTGCTAGTGAAAGAGAAAGGAGAAGTGTGTGGGTGGTATTTACAGGGAAGGAGTGCAAATGACTGGGATATGAACAAAAGAAATTGGTTGAGGATCAAGAGGAAGGTGCATGGGTTGAAAAAGAGGGCACAAGAGAGTTGGGGTAAGCAAGTAGCAGTAAACTTCAGGGAGAATACGATGTTTTGGAAGAAGGTTAATAGTATGGTAAAAATAAAAAAACAAATGGGAGCATTGGGGAAGGGAGCAAAAAGGAAATGGTAACAAGTAGTGATGAGATGAGGATATGGAGTGAATATTTTGATGGATTGTTAAATGTGTCTGATGATAACAGTAGATACATTAATATGAATCAAAATGTTGGTTAATACAAATTAGATAACATTATAAGAGAAGAAATTCTAAATATGTTTCTTAGAAAATATATTAACCTAAGTTTGCAACTTGAAAGAGGTGAGGACGTCAAGGGTGACCTGTGCCCTAATCCCTCCACCTGTTTCTTAATTCATTTGCTGGCCCTGCCCAGTGGAGGCTGGTATATTATATTCTAGTTATGTCTATTGTACTCAGTCCTGACAATGTAATTATACAACAGCGCTTAACACTTCATGTTTTCCTTTTCCTTGTGGTTTTACCTGCATATATATGTGTTATTTCCTGTGGGGTGGGGTGGGGTGGCATCAGGAATGGATGGGGGCAAGCAAGTGTGAATATGTATATGTGTATATGCATGTGTATGTGTATGTATGTATATATGTATATGTTGGTATGTATATATATGTAATGTGTATATATGTGCATGTATGTATGTGTGTGTATGTGGGGGGATGGGTCTTTCTTCGTCTGTTTCCTGGAACTACCTTGCTGACGCGGGAAACAGCGATCAAGTACAATAAATAATAAATAAATGTTGATATGTATACGTATGTATATGTACGTGTATGTGTGTGTACGTATATATGTGTATAAACAAAAAAAAAGCACTCCTTAACATTAGGCTGTTGTAACTACATGAAAAAATAAGGATATTTGACCTGGGGCTAGTCGATGGTTGGCCCGATGACGGCCAGGAGAAGGTGAACGTGATGACGATCGTGACCGACTACTTCTACTTGCAATACTTGTCCTACTGGACTTGCTTCCGCTTCTACTTCTACTACGACTGCTGTATGATGATGAACGAGATGACCTAGAAAGATTACAAATGGTTAAAACAGTAAACAAAGAATTTATCTTGGAAAGGAATACAATAAATTTCAATTGCCTCACAGAACACGGATTTTTGAATAAATCTCTATCGGAACCAGTTAAACCAAAAAAACATTAGGCATACTACAGTAGCTGAGAGCACTAGTCTTCAAGAAAATAGTCTTTAACCAACTCAAGCTCCACCTCACAGCTATCACATCAAATGTATCATCATGTGTGGTAAGCAAGGTTACATCTGACCAATGCCATTGTGCAACACATGAATCAAGAATGCTCTAAGAATAGTCAGACATGCTATAATCGTCCTGTCTTGACAAACTGAAGGATTTTCTCATTGTAAATAAGTTTTATGTGCTGTCTGCTGGGGATGAGGGGATCCGTGAGTAAGTGTGAAGCAAGGGTGAGCTTTATATTTCTGCTGATGGGTAGTTATTTCGTGTCTCGGGGGAAAAGTGTCAGTGTTGTTGCACACCCATATATGGCTTATCCATATAACTCACAATGTTTTATTTAAGGTCAAGACCTCCTCATGTAAGAATTGACAAATATTTTTTAATAAATGAAAATATGTTAGAAAATTCTCATTTCTTATGCTCTAATTCCCCCAGTTTTGAATATAATACATGTGCAGATGCATATATCTATCTAGTGAAACCTTATCATTTATACTCTTATCTTCAGGCAGACTTGCAGAGCAAAAGGTGCAAGGTCCCTAAAGCTTGGGGTCTGAGGGCAATGCCTTGACACTGTGATGTTTACTGTACTTCTTTCTCTAAACTCATAAGCTCTGAATCTTTTCATTTCTTATGTTTTTTCTAACAATCAAGATATACCTTCTTTTTGATGACAAACTTTTCAGCCCCTCAAAAAATCTACATTCTTCTTTTCCTTAAATTTTGCAATTTCTCTTGCCCCTTTTAATGTTTCATTCAAGGCCTGGACTCAGTGAGGACTTCTGTCTATGACTAAAGCCCCTGACATAGAGATAAAAACTGCATCATAATTAATGTACTAACTTTCTTTGTAAATGACCTTAATCTTATCTGAATAACCCATAAAATGTACATTATTTCTTTCTACAAGATTTTCTTAGTTTCACAGACAGCTCACAGCTTGAATGTGTCATTAACCTGCGTCTCATTTATCTATGACTCTATCCTACCTTGATGATGAACGTGAAGAAGAACCAGAGGAGTAACTTCTTGTGCGTGAAGTCTTCTTCTTTCTTGATACACGAGGTGGAGTTTTCCGCCTGGCCCAAGGGTCGGCCCATGCCTCTGCTTCCCCACGTGTACCTCCTCCAGAAGAAGCTACTTCCATATACCGGTCATCCTGCCATACACGACTACGCACATACCTGAAGAGTACAATACTGTTTACAATACCATGAAAAGAGAAGGCTGGGGAAAGATACTGGTTGAAACTAAAGTTAAGTACAAATAGAAATTACATGAGGAAAAAAATCATCTAAATAATGCATTTACAAGACAAAACAATTATAGTTTATGTAACTTATTGTGGTTTGGACCATCATAATTTGAAAACCACACTTCCTGAATACATTAGTTATGTCATTCCTAAAAGTCTAACTTCCAAATACAGCTACTCAAAGTTTTATTAACTTCAATTCAGCTGTTTACAACCTACTGTAAACAGGATAATACTGGACACTAACAGTTCTCAAAGCCTATGCTCTACTTATTAGTGATGCACACATCATCTCAATTTTTGAGATATCCAAACGATAAAACATAAACTTAGCTAGCCACTAACAGCGTAAATACCACACAGTACAGAATCAAGACTGATTCATAACATTTAACCCACCTATAAAGTATGTCTATAGAGTATTCAACAGATACACTAAACTGGATGAATGAAAAATACACTAGCATACAAAGTACAATGCTAATCTCTCCGCTAATGACCAATCAGTATCTTGTCTAGAACTCAAATCACATGGAGACCCAGCTTAAGGTAACTTATCTAACATTTCCTAAATCTTTAATAAGTGCTCTTCTAAGTTTTGAATTCATACAGAAACAGTTTGTTTGAATCACTGGGAAGAGGAGTGAAAGATTACTGCCCAAGTATCTCCTGTGTGTCGTATAAGTCACTACGAGAGGCAGGAGCAAGGAGCTAGAAATTCTCACCATCCTGTATTTCTTTCCAGAAGGAGGAACAGAAGAAAGAGCCAAGTGGAAATCCTGTTTCTGCTAAGGCTCAGTCATATGTTCTGGATACTACCTCACTCACACAGGAAATAGTGAACAAAGATGAAAAAAGACAAATTACTTGAAATCAGCATTAATAACTACAGATCTATTACTTCATCTACACTCCAAGACATAAGCCAACTTCCATGTTTTTTATTTAAATCCTTCTAGGAATGCAACAGTTAATAGTCCACCTTGAGATTATGAATACTGAATCAAGAATTTTCCTCATTACATGCCAACTTGAAAAGAATAAGTTAATGACTCTTCTAGGTGGCAATATTTCTACAAAATACATGGGAAAGATCTGGCTGGAGTTAAGAATATCATTTTTCTAAAGTGAGATCTTTCTTGTGCTTTGCCAACTAGTGTAGAGATCTTGCCAAGATCTGTCCTGCTAAGATTCTATAATGGCTCCCATGCAATGGAATTTCAAGCTTCCTAACAAAAGTTCACCTCCTCAGCCAATGACCACTAACAGCCTGCCAATCAAGTGTTCACTTCTAAAGATTATCCCTTTAACATTTCCACTGGGCAGGTTAGTGCAAATGTTGTCTCTCACGGGAGTTCAGGAATACCATACATTTTAATCCCATATCAGTTGTACTGACCCATTTGGATGGATGTTTTCGACTTAAAAAGAAGGTATGGAAGGCTTCTGTACATGGATTGGGATGTCTATGCTTAAGCATCTGGATCCCAATAAGGAAACTGATTTCAGTTATTCTATCTCTAAAACTACAAATACCAAGCTCTTTCTTCATGTTTGAAATCTTAACTGATTTAGGGCATAAAACAGAATACATTAAATTTCAAAAGCTTAGCAAAGTATGGCTAGTATTATTCTAAACTGTTTATAAGCTTCAAGTGTCTAAATATTTAAATTACTTAGAAAAGCACTAATGCAATTGCTTACTAACAATATTCTTTCCACATGACACAAATCACAACCAGGTTTCCTCATTCTGGTGAATAACTAAGGACGACAGACTTCCCAAAACTATCTTATATAAGGATATGCAACTTCCTTCCATAAGGAAACGCCAGCACATGTACATTGTATGGCAGATGACAGTTTGTTCAAAATATTATAGATTAGGACAGCTGAAGGTACAAGGAGAATAGACCAATTGCATATGAGGCTACATATTTGTAATGTGATTGTGCCACAAGGGAGGGATAGCATGTAGCACTTACTGCTTATGTCGTCTGTGCCATGCACACTGCATAAATGTCTATCTTGCATTCATCTGGGATTGTTTTTACCCATTTGTCTGGTTTTCTTTTAAAGTAGTCATTGTTAACTTCTTTCTGTTTTTTATTTCACATAGAACATTAGTCTATCTCTTTCAAAACTAAATTTAGTCATGCAAGGAAGATTTCAGGTAAATTTTTAGCCTCAGGACACATTTAATGTATGCATCATGATAAACTCGATTCTTGGGATTAAATTAATACCTTTCATCCCCTGCACCCCCTGAAGTTGTTCTTGGTCTTCGCTGAACTCTCTCTGATACTTCTCGTTCAAATTTCTCCCGGCGTGACCTCTCTTGACCACCACCTCGTATACTATACCTTGGATCTACATGATATCGAACTTCAAAGTTTTCAAAGTGTCCTGTAAAATAAAACACTCCTGTAATCAAATTTTTATAAAGGCCAATCAGGTAAAATTATGTAGGTACTAATCATTTCCATTCTCACAGTCACTAAAGAATATCATGTAAATGAAACAGCAAAAAGGCAAACAATCAAATACCTACATACATTATACTTAAGCAAGCAGTTTACACTTGACATATACAGAGCATCTGTAAATACAATATCATGAACAGAAGCTTTTCCACAAACAAAATATGTACTGGCTTACCACCACGGAAATGTCTAATTGCCTGCTTCTCGTATGGATCAAGATACTGATCAATTATTTCATCTGGCTGTTTATATACTGGTGATGCTGGCCTTGTATAGTAGTCATTCTCACGGTCTAGTTCTGCTTGTCCTAGGCTGAGGTTGAACCGCTTCTCTTCAAAATCTGCATCTGTTTCTTTACGTTTATTGGCCCGTTTCATCATCTATAAATAGAGATGGCAACATCAATATGCAGCCATGATTTCAGTTAAATTACTTGCAATGATATGAAATCATAAAATAATATCAATCCTTAAGTCTCTACTAAGTATGTCTGAAGGTACATGTATTCCCATCGGTGTTGTACAGATGTGAGGCATAGGCATTAGATGACAGTACATAGAAGAGAGAGGATGTTTTGGAACATAAACGTCTGAGGACAGTATGTGGTGTGAGGAGGGTTGATCGATTACAAAATGGTAGGGTAAGAGAGTGGTGTGGCAAGAGGAAGAGTATTATGAAAGAGCTAAATTGTCTTGTTCATATGGACAGGATGCTTTAAGAGTTCAGGACCTGAAAACACAAAACACACAGCAGATGATAAGGTGGTCAAAATGATATTTTGTATCATAGCTGAAACTACAAGAAGAGGTACACTATGGAACAAGGGCAAATGCAGTAATGTTAGTGGAAAGCTAGAGGTGTTTCATATGAAAATGCCTTAAGAAATATTTATGATCCTGTGCAGTGGTCATTTCATGAATGAAGGTCAGGATAAGAGGGGAGACCTGATATATTGCCCATGCATCCACACAAAAAAGCAAGAAGTAATTAGTATAGTGTGAAAGCTATATTTCACTTTAACACACTGGATACTAGTTGAGGATATGTGCATTAAAACTGTATGCATCTGATCCACCCTACATAAAGAGGAATGGAACAAAAGAAAACAAATAAAATTTTAAGTATAACCTAATTTAACTGAATCAGTTCATACATATTTTTCTTAATATAGGTACAAGTTGGTAACTATATCAACACAGACAAACCAACATTTGATTTCTTTATGAAATGTGTCAAGTCTTGAAGTTTGATTTTTATTTCTGGAATAAGTGGACATACAAGGTAAGCAAAATGCTGGAATCTGATTCTGCACCATTATAATTCTCTGAGACAATAACCCTACATAACAAAGAAGATGGATGCAAAATAATAGCACTATACTAATTAATATAGTATAGTATAGTACAGAATAGTATTGTATAGTATTATCAGTATAGTATAGTACAGTAGAGAATAGTATAGTATAGTATAGTATAGTAGTTCCAACAATATCATATGGATGTGAGGCACAAACTATATTCAAGGCTGTGCAGAGGAGGGTGGATGTGTTGAGGATGAAACGTTTGATGATAATATGTGGCGTGAGGTGGTTTGATTAAGTAAGCAATGAAAAGGTTTGAGAGAGGTGTAGTAACGACAAGAGTGTTGTTGATAGAGCTGAAGGGGGTGTGCTGAAATGGTCTAGACATATGAAGAGAATGAGTGAAGAAAAGTTGACAAAGAAGATATTTGTGTAAGAAGAGGAGGGAACGAGAAGAATGTGGACACCAAACCGGAAACGGAGGGATGAGCTGAAAAAGCTTTTCGAGTGTTAGGGCCTGAACATGCAAGAGGAGAAAGTAGTGCAAGGGATAGAGTGAACAGGAACGATGTGTTCACAGGGGTCGACATGTGAAGTGTCTGGGGTAAACTATGGAGAGGTCTGTGAAGTGTGGTTGTGGAAAAGAAGCTGTGGTTTTGGTGCATTACACATGACAGGTTGAGAATCGATGTGAGCAAATGGAGCCTTTCTTTGTCTGTTCCTGGCGCTACCTCGCTAACATGGGAAATGGTGATCAAGTATAAAGTATAAACATATGTAGTGATCAGGCAAAGCAATGACACTCCCAAGAAGGAAGCAAAGGAACATACCTCCTTAGCATAGCGTAGTCCACGTTCCCAGGCAGATTCAAATGGCGAAGGATCAGGAATGAAGCGACGTACTTCTCGTGGCTAGAGTGAGAAATATGATTTACTTGTATATCACTTCATATGGTGCCCATTTTCATCTACAAGCTAGCATATTTTACACCTGATCTATACCATAGAACTGGGGGCTGAGTTAAGATAACTGATGTGCAGATATTTGAAAACATGCAGATGTATGTATAAATAATAAACAGGCACCAACCAATGACATGGTTATGAGATGATCTTAATTTCAGCAAAAGTCGAGCAGTAACATAACCACTAAAGAACAATACAACTAGGTATAAGAAAGTATTCTTTTCAGTATATTTCCTCTGACACAATTCCCCTACTTTATGAATGATGCAATCACACCTTTGGCCTCAGGGTCTGTCTTGATCTCCCTTACCAATCTACCAATGGCAAAATGACACAAGCTGATCTTGACATAAATTTCTGTTGAGTACTCACACCAGTAACAGCAAAATACACAACTAATTAAATGAAAAGAAGCAACTGGTGGACCAACCCAGAAATAAAAAAATAGTTGAGCTAATTTCCTATCCTCTAAGGGCATATCAAATCTCAAGCCCATTCAAAATACCTCCACTACAAAACAATCATAAAACATAAGTGAAATATACCATGATTTATCAGACAGAATAAAAAATTAGTGGTTAGGTTGACCCATCAAAAAAGGTATAATGTCACTGCCATACTGTGGCAACTGACACTGGTGATATCTCTAAGTGCACAAATACTCAATATACAATAAAGTCTGTGTGATTCAGGTTGAAAAAAAATTCCCATATAAAAGGCAATGAACCCACCTGACTTCTCTGAAGGCCAGAAACAAAGAGTAAAAGCCCCAAAAGCTGATGTCAAACAAGGTCTACAGGTCTGCACAACACCATACAAAGCAAGTGAAAGGATGAAGGTGGCTGGCTGCATAATGCCATTGTGAAGCTGTAGGTTGCTATGTGTGTTTTAAATCTTCAGAAAATATATTTGTCCACATATATTTCATAATGGTCAAAAGAGGTGAATTATCATGAATGTATCTTATTCTTGAGGTTAAAATGGGGCTTTAACCCCTAACAAACATATGCTTTCTCAGACGGTCATAGGGTTCTCTCTAAGGTAAGAACTTTACATAAGACTGTAAAAGGAAACATTGAAATTTTTTCAGACTATGATTAAAGGGATGGATACATAAAGCAATGAAAAGAAACCCTGGAAAATGCAGTCTTTATGTGACCAGTGGCAGGGCAGCAAGAAATTGGAATTTGGCAGTTGGATTCTTTGATGCAGTATAACACCATTTCTGCTTGATTATTTTACCTATACTTTAGCAAACTGACAGAAAAGAGTATACAGAACCTATACTTTAGCATAGTGCCTATGGACAGAAAAGGGTATACGGAGCATTAAATGAAAGCACAATGGTTAAGGATGCTGCTGCAAGATAAAGGGGCATGCAAAAGTAGTATTGGAGAAATGCAAATAAAAGAAAGGAAATGGTTGTAAGGTATACTACTGTACAAAAACTTTAATGAAAGCACTACTGTATTCTTTACCCTTCCCCTCTCGCTGTCCTCTTCTTTATCAGTTGTGGCTTGGGGTTTGGATGGAGCAAACATGTTGTAATTCCCTTTGTCAGACACTCCAGGATGTAAAAACCTACAGTTGGTGCCCCAAGTACACTGACCCTTGTTGAAAAACCTGTAAAAATGCAAATTTTGAAGAATTCAGTTTATCCATGAGAAAGGCACAAAGCAAATGTTTTTCATTAACAACTAGCATAAGCCAATCCAAATATTTGACTTAAAGCTGTGATCATTACCTAGTATCCACTACCACATTAATAAAAATAGTATACAGCACAGACACAGTACATAAAAACTTTCAACTGTGATAAGCGTAATTATTTAGAAAGATGACAAACTTGCTCATAGAAATCATTATGATGTTCACCTAATCACATCATATAACCTTTACTCACATTCAAAGCAGGTAAAGGTATGCAGAATGTCTTCATATTTGGTTACTAAACATATCATTTCAAAGAACCAACTTCATTGCTAGAACATAAGCCTGCAGGCATAATGTTATAAAATCTTGTGTTCTACAAGGGTTTTTAATTCAACAGCTATCATGTGTCAGATGGTGAGTTAGTCACTATACTTCATTTTGAAAGGACTTTTATCAAACACATATCTATCATATCTGATGAAGAGAAAAGACATACAATCTCTGACTTTAGCAAATCTTTGAATTTAGGCAAATGTTATAGAGGAGACACTGTGAGTAGGAATCTCTGAAGGAGTACAAAACTGGAATCTCTTAAGGACAGCATAGGATCTAAAAATATATACCAAGCTCAGAAGGGTTCTCCAGTCAGAATGTGCCTAACAAAACCACTAATAAGAAGGAAACTTGACCCATGGTGAACCAATCAACTAACTTCTTTTAATGTACCATGTGGAAACTGTAAGGCTTAGTTTATTAAGATCATTAATGAAATTCTTCATGGCCTGTTATAAACTTACCTGCAAACAGTTTTGGGTTCTTGTCGTAACAAAGAATCATCTTCATCATCTTCACTAAGCTCCCCCTCTTCACGGTTTTCTGGATCACACTTCTTCTTTTGTTTACCTCCCTCTTCCCCTGGAAAACACAATGATAAAACAAAAATTATAAACAGAGTTGAATACAGATGAACAAAAAATTTGCGAATAATAAGATCAATATATTAAAACTTGAGGTGCAGCCCTGTTTGCAACATGAAGTGAAAGTGTGCACATTGTTTAGTAATAGCCTGTAGAACTCAAATGGAAAATAATTCCTTAAAGTCTTGTTCTTATACCATACTAAGGATATACTTTAATTATTGGCTAAAACAGTAATTAAAGTGGTTCACAAAAAATTGGAAAATCGAGATATATTAGGTACAGACATTATCAAAAGTCATCATGCATATCTAAAGTGATGGCTCCTGCAACTAAACTGACAGAACTGACTAAGATGAGCTGAAACTGTTCAGACATATGCATAGGGTGCATTGTCATATGTGAGAATGACATATCACTAGCCAAATGAATGATAAAATTTCACAAATATCAACAAGGTTTCAAGGTCATGTCTGTGAGCAAATATTGGTTAAAAAAGCTGAACATAACATTTAGCACTATGGGATGAAAGGCATTGTGTGTTTATACCTTCCTCTCCTTCCTCTGCTTCTTCTTCACCACTTTCCCTCTCTGCTTCAAAGTCTAATTCATCTTTCAAACCCAACCCCTCATCACTGCGGCGTTTTGAAGATCCCTTGACCTGCTCTTCACTTTCTTTTTCATTCTCAGCTTTTCTTCTTTCTTTGACACGTTCCTCTTTACCAGACTTTCTTGTTGATGCTTCATCATCTTCCTCAGCAAGGTCACCATTGAGCTGCAACATTTAATTCAACAGATGTAGTGTACAATATTTCAGTGTGCGAAATGAGAACATACAGGAAGACTAACTACAAGCATACAACAAAGATTTCTGAATCAGACTGTAGAATATGCTGAGAATATATGGCGATAAAAAAAAGTTCATGTTAAGGGTAGTGAAGCTTGAGAAAAAATACAAGTGAAAAAAATAGTTTGGGGTTCAGGCTGGGGTGAGACAGGAGTGTTATAGCCTGCAAAGATATGAAATAGCTGCTAATAAGAAATGAATAATTACAACACTTACACATCTCCAGCTTCTGGGAAGCAGAATTTGCAAATGTTGATTACATTGTGTTTCTAGGATAGAGCAGAAGATATGGTTATGCCCAAAATGCTCATGTTATTACAAAAATCAACAGTGGTGTTTTGAAACTTAACAGAGGAAAATGACTGATGATTTGAAAATGACCAGAAGGAAATGAATGATATTTAGAAAGAGATCTTCAGAGAAACTGCATTTTGTCATGAATGAATATAATCAGTTATCAGTTTCCCCACTCAATACATTGCACAGGTCTGAACAAATTGAGGAGATATATTCAGTACAAGAAAGAGAATGATAATTACAAAGGAGGGGAGAGGAAGATGTGCTCAAGTATGTAGAGTGGAATCATCAGCTTATGAGTGAACAGGGTTATGTGCTGAGGAGAGAGAATCATAAGAGAGAAGGAAAAGAATAGGCAACTTGACAAAACACTAAGGAATACCACTGCCGACACAATAAGAGGGAATGTTTTTCCATGAGCAACTACTTCAATGGACTAACTAAAGAGAAAGCTATGCATCAGAGAACAAAGACCTGAAAAGCAAAAACTGGTAGTTCAGTAAGCAGAGATTTTTGCTACTCCGTATCAAGTGATTTGGACATATCAAAGGATATGACAAAAGGTTCATCAAAATCCCTTGGAGAAGATAACCAAATATGAGTCACACTGCTATCCTTTCATTCACATAAACCAATGTTTAACTTATTATATTTAGGATTCTTAAATTCTACATTCCTTGTCCTCTATGCATTGCTATTTTCTAACAGGTTCAGCTTCTTCCAATCTTTTTCTCTAGAATTAACTTTCAAAAATTTTCTAGCTTCAAAGCTGGATCTTTTGATCAAAAACCTAGAGACATCATTCCTTCATCTTCTCACCATACCATTTCAGATTCAGCTTCTTGAGTGAATTTTTTTGAAGTTATGTTTTACATTTCTATTCCTCAGCTTTTCTACTTCTTTCATTTTTTCATTCAATATCAGTCATAAATCATATACAAGAAAAGGCTGGTGTTACGAGACTGTGCCTGCAAGAAGTTACATTGTGAGTGGAAAGTCACCTCTTGCAAGGCTGCATTGTTGTTAATGGACAAAGGAGTGCAGTCTAGTTGAGGAACCTCTCACTCCTAAGGAGTCCATCATTTTTCTATTTCTGAATGTAAAACAATCTTAAAGTTGCAAGAACCCCATAAAAGGGTCCTGGGGTCACTATATCAGCAGTAATAGTAATAAAAAGCAAATATTTTTGTTGTTACTATATGATCTGAGGAACCAATTCCCAACCCTCTCCTAAACAACACAATCAACACACCCACCATGCACACCTATCATATTCTTTCTTAAAAAGAAAAAAGCAATCAAGCTGTAGTCTACCCTGTCTTCTCTGCCTGTACTATGCATATCTATAAACATCTTTATGTAACTGCTACACTCTTGCCTACTAATGTATATGATGAACATACTCTCTCACCACTGTTATTTACACCTGGGACCACAGTCCTTTCTACCACTCCTTCCTCTACTCTCCTCAACCTATCCATTCAGGTCACTCTGTAAACAGGGTGTAAATCCTCCACTGCCCTTTTAAGGCATCTCCAGATGTGAAATTTTAACCTTTTCTCTTGACAA
Source organism: Panulirus guttatus (assembly GCA_032361385.1). Classification (NCBI taxonomy): domain Eukaryota; kingdom Metazoa; phylum Arthropoda; class Malacostraca; order Decapoda; family Palinuridae; genus Panulirus; species Panulirus guttatus. The sequence continues at coordinate 16,419 of JAUUDW010638085.1, forward strand.
GGAATGTTGGACATACAACCAACACATATACCCTAAAAATCTCTCACACTTACATTTTGCAACTAATAATCTCCATCAGATACACATGCAATCAACCATCCTCACCTCAAACTTACCTAACATTCCCCCATATTTATCATCTGATCTCACATCATTCACTCTCTCTTAAAAACAGTATGATAATTATCCACTAACCGTAGAATCTCCTTCTGATATTTCTGACAGCTTGTCTACCTTTCGTTCTTCCTCCCCTTCCTCTCCTGTTTCTACTGGAGATCTAGGATTGGATGCAATATGATTCTGAGGGCTAGCAGGATAGTCTGGACATTCAGGATTGGTTAAAATGACTGGACCTCTGGAACTAGCAGGTGTCTTGGAAAAGTCTTGAGTATAGTTCAAGTTTAACTGCCCATCCAAATTTCTTGGAACCCTTAGGCTCAGAGGTCCATCTAAGCTTCTAGGATCTCTTGGGCTTAATGAGCCGTCTGGGCTTCTGGGATCTCTTGGGCTTAGTGGTCCAACTGGGCTTCTGGGATCTCTTGGGCTTAGTGATCCATCTGGGCTTCTGGGATCTCTTGGGCTTAATGGTCCATCAGGACTTCCAGGGCCTTTTAGACTCAATGGTAATGGTCTCTCTGTGCCAATATGATCTCTGAGACTCAATATTTCAGGACTTCTAGGATCTTGTGGGCTTGATAATCCATCAGGACTTCTAGGATCTTGCGGACTCAATGATCCATCAGGACTTCTAGGATCTCTTGCAATTAAAGGTCCATCAGGACTTCTTGGATCTCTTGAACTCAATGGTCTATCAGGGCTCCTACAATCTCTTGGGCTTAAAGGACCATCAGGACTTCGGGGATTCTTTGAACTGAAGGAACTACAAGGGCTTGCAGTATTGTCAGGGCTTGCTGGACCCACATGGCTTCTAGGATCTCTTGGACTTAATGGGTCATCTGGGCTTCTTAAATTTCTTGGGCTCATTGGACCATCTGGGCTACTAGGATTTCTGGGGCTTAATATGCCATAGGGGCTCCCAGTATTGTCTGGGCTCATGGGTCCTTCTGGACTAGCTGGATTCTCAAAATTCATGTGGCTCTCAGGGCTAGCCTGACTCTGAGAACTCATCAAACCATCGGGGCTCATGGGAATTTCAGAAATCATAGGACCATCAGGGCTAGCTGGATTGTGTGTATGCATGAAACCATCAGGACTTTCTGGATTCTGCTGATGCATGATATCCCGGGGGTTTCCTCTCTGCTGGCGCATGAAACTTGCATGGCTCATGTTACCCTTTAAACTTGGAGGATTTTGGGGAGACATTGGACAGGGACTAGCCGCATAATCAGGACTCATGGGATCATCCGGGGTGCCAGGGTCATGAGGGGGTGAAGACATTGGTTCATCCCATCCTTCCCTTGGACTTAGCGGCTCAGACCCATCCATGCTACTCATCTCTGAAAATATACATGAAAAATTTGGGAGAGATCTTAGTGTTTATAAATACTGACTTAAAATCATGGGAACAAATGTATACAAGTAGTTGTCGACTTACGACTGCAATCGGTTCCAAGAGACCACTCGTAAGTCGATCTGGTCGTAAGTCAACCTCTGTTATAATTACCTTAGGTATACTATACAGTTTAATGATATTGTAGAAAAATTTCCAAAGTGAAAGACAAACCACACTCTTTTTATTACCACACATCTCTCTTACCCTTACATTACTTACTCGATCAAACTATCTCACACAACATATTGTCCTTAAACATTTCATTTCTAACACATCCACCCTTCTCCGTGCAACTCTAAACATAGCCCATGCCTCGCAGCCATATAATATTGTTGGAACTACTATTCCTTCAAACATACACATATTTGCTCTCCGAGATAACGTTGTCTCTTTCCACACATTCTTCATAGCTCTAAGAGCCTTCGCCCCCTCCCCAACCCTATGACTCACTTCCCCTTCCATGGTTCCATTTGCTGCCAAGTCCATTCCCAGATATCTAAAGCGCTCACTTCCTTCAATTTTCCTCCTTTCAAGCTCATTTCCCAACTAAGTTGTCCCTTATCCCTGCTGAACCTAATAACCTTGCTCTTATTTGCATTTCTCCTC
>JAUUDW010638086.1:0-11023 GCA_032361385.1 Panulirus guttatus
ACATCATTATATATCATATATACCAAGCCGAAGGTATGAACTAACATTTTATATCATATACAAACAGCCGGAAGTTAATGAAAATAATCAACTAAATATACTACAGAAAACGTGATACCAGAGGTATCCTAACCACCTCACCTTACCACACAGGTGCGTCACAACACATCCAGTTACATAGCGTCCATGGAGTCCACCTCCTGTATTACGACTCTGGCGCCCATGACAACGCTAATGTAATCGCACTTCCGCCGAAAACATTCAAGTATAATTTGATATATGCGAGAAAGAGGATATCTCTATACCTCACTGGCTTACCAGTAAAATTCACGTACCTGCATTGCACATTAATGACAACATACGCTGCACACAGCCTGGATCGTCAGCCACAATCCCAACCCGTCAACAGTTCTGTGTACACTGCAGGATGTGACGTCTCACAAGAAAAAACAGTGGCGCTTTCCCGGAAGTGCTAAATAACACTTTTTCTATAGATAGGCAACGCATAAAAAGAGCTAAAAAGTCACACATGTACACAGAGAAACACGCACAAATGATAATCATACGAAGGTTTGAATAGACTCTGGTTGGGAACCTAACGCAATGTGTTAGTTGCAAGGTAGGAAAGCAACCATGTTGCTTCCCAGCCGACCGTGTCCCAGATACCTCAAGGAAAAACTAATGGAGGAAGCTGTCCTCCTGGTGACCCCAGTACTGCGGTCACCCGTCATTAGCCTTAAACAATGCTTCACACACACACACACACACACACACACACACACACACACACACACTTTTACCATTATCGAGCGGCCTCCTCTATCCGTTCATTCTTCCTTTGCTGTCAAGGACACAAAAAACGGGAAACGTCGTTTTTTCTTTCCAATCTGCAACAGTTTTCCCATTTTTCCTGAGGGGACGAGGGTTTGTAGGTCGACCTGTCACCCTGCCTTGTGTGGATGTTCTGTGCCCACTGTAATCTCTGTGCTTGCTCCTACCAGCTGTATGCTCTTCTCCTAGGCTATCGAGGAAATGTTTTGCGTCTGCATATGCAGATATCTGAATCAATAAAGCATTCTTAATTAAACATCCATAGCACAAACACGAGGCAACACGATCACGCAGCCTGTACCAATGGTCGACACACGAGACAACAAAACACTGTAGATGTTACGTGTGTGGGTGCACACGAGTATAATAATAATAATAATAATAATAATAATAACAATAATGAAATAATAATACGTAATTTCCGTAGTGATAATAAATTATCATTTCCATCATAATCAATAAAATGCGTAAAAATATCTTATATTACTTTATCAGTATGGCTGATACTGAAACAAATTCTTCTATTACATAAAATCGAGAAACGTTAGCTTGTTGCTCGTAGATTAATAATCAAGAGTTCATTTTGTGTACAGGAACGCATCAAATAATCATAATGCAATGCTTCTCAAACTTTTTCATTTCACAGCGCATGTTCGAGTAAGCTGGACCCTGGCAGCGTAATGAATTAAATTTTGCCACTTTTCTACCGGTTTTACCCGTTATCTATTGAAAGAAAGCAAAATAAAAATCTTGCTACACACACACATGATAAGCAGAGCAAAACAAAAAAAGTAATGCCTTTATATTTACATATACATTCAAGAAAATTACAGTATATATTTCTTGACAATGAGTATTTCATTTGTCGGTTAAGGAAGCGTGATGTACGTGTCATTGCTCCAACATGGAATGTATCACGGCACAGGACAGACTGTGGCGGCAGACAGGTTGCGCAGCGCCAAAATGATGTACACAAAACATTTTCCCCGACTCTGCTCAACTTCATCTGCTCATGAAACACAGTACACAAGGCTTACGGGGGTAAGATGTTTCCCACCACACATCCAACGTTTTAATGGCATGATTGAAATCAAGTCTCGTATGATCGTAAAACAAAATGCCATATATGCCATGGAGAAATTTACTTCATGCGCTAAAAGATAATCACCAAGTTTGTTTTTTTCAGTCACGGACAAAAGTACACATCAAGGCCGGGCCTTAGTTGAAGTATTGAGAAGTTAATGAAAGAGAAAAAGAAGAGCTTTGCAGGAAGTGGGGAAAAAAATGTACCATATAAAGGTTGATTCACACATATCAGTGCCGTGTCCGCTCAGTTCGTCAGTGTCAGTGAAAAAAAATATCGCTACTTTGAAATCAGCTGACGCATTCACACATGTCCGGCGCAGTACCGTGTTTTGACTCAGTGTCAGTTCCATCTTCGTGCCGTGAAGTTTAATATCGTCGCCACCGATATTTTTTGGTTTTTCATGGACATCGGAGGAGCGTTTTGAGTGGCTCAAGAAAATGAATGACGAACTACTAATTGAACTGTTACGAAATCATCGTGTTCTGTATGATTTGTCACAATGAAATACATGGACAATATGTTGAAACAGGTTTTGGACATTCTAAAGTACTGGAAAAATTTTGTTTCGTCAATTAATTCCTTGTACAGAGTAGCAAACTCTCCTTCACTTTCTCTTTTCTTCCACGCTTCATGTACCCACTTTCTTTTCTTCTCCTTATGCTCAGCCTCTTTCTCTTCATCAAGAATTATGGCAGTCATTGATAACTCCACGTCTGAAAACTATGCCATTTTGGAAATCACTGATTTCACGCTGTACGGAGTCATGTCGGATATGTGTGCATAGACGTCACTGAAGCTTCACGGATGTCACTGACACTGAACTGACACGGCACTGATACTGCACTGATATGTGTGAATCGACCTTAATGTATATTTAACGTGTGTTATGATTTTTGGGTTATTGTCCAATCATTAGTCGATAGCCAATAAATCCAGGAAAACAATGAACGCTTGGACTAGGCTACGTAGTCCTTACTTCGTAACCTGTAATGACGTGTTGCCGTAGTGATTCAGGATTGACTGTGATTATTTGTACTGCTCGACGTTGTGTGTTCTCTCCAACTGTATTGTGAACCTTAGATAGATGTCAATACTCTTCTCAGTGTCTTTTCGTAAGCTGATTGTGACGTTAAGTACTGACCAGGGATGGTGTCCACAGAATGTATTCTTACTCTACCCTCTCTCTACCTTCCTATACGCTGTTTTTCCCTTACCTGAGCCGCCTGTGCTGCTGCTTGCGTGATGACCTGGCCCCAGCGATTGCGTGCTTCCTCTGTGTGCGCTGCGAGGTGCAGTGTCATGCCTCCGAACTTGGCCACAGTGAAGGAGAAAGGTTTGCCCACATCGGCCAAGGCGTGCACACTGTAGTCTAAGAGATGCACCGCGCCCAGTGGGTGCTGCTCCTGAAGTACCCAGAAAGCACTGATATTCAACGGGCAACCCAAACAAGAAAGCGAATAAGGCCTTTATAAATTAAGTTTAATTTCTTCATCTGTATGAGCCCCTGGAGCTCTACAGGTGTAAATAATAAACTTATAAAGTCATATAAACAGTACACTAGATAAATACGTTCATCAGTTGCAGCATATGTTCGAAGTAATCATTTCAGCTTCAAAAATACCTGTTTACCAGCATTTAGCTGAACACATGTTTATCAACACGTAGCTGATCCTGATGGAACTGGACTTACCATTTCTGACTTGTAGTAGTAGAGGCAATTATCTTTCTTAAGAGCAAACCACCGTCTGTGCCACTTCCTGATGATGGTTGAAGAGCCCAGGGTGTGGTGAGCTCCCCCAAGTTTATACAGGTAGCCGGCACACAGGGGCGTTGGGTCGTGGGTCACCAATGGCGTCAGGACATCACAGGTCCGTGCCACTTCTAGACGCAGTGTGTCGCATCCTGGGGGCGGGTGGAGAAGTTTCTCATGTGTTTATATCAAAACTGCTGCCATCTACAGTCGTCTTAGACCACAATTGGTAGAAATATAGACATAAAGTCCCCTTGTACTTCTTCGAATATTATGTAGGTCTGTAGGTGGTGATGTATTGATGAGGGACTACTTTGCTATTCACTTTTACGAATCAAAATAGAGGGCGGGGCAAAGGAACAGAGAGGGAATGGAAGAAATACATGTATAGAGAAGTTGGAATTACGTTGGTAAGTTAATAAAGTCCTGTGATTATATTCTGATCTTTTGTTTTTCATTCTATCAACATGGCGTTGTTTGTCCACCAACCCACAGATCTCTTATACTTCCTATTCCTTTATCCCCTTCTGCCTATTCTCCTTTATCCAGCTCTCCCCATTACCCGTGTCAACGCTTGCCCTTCCCTTTCCCAGCGTCATTCTGTTCTTACCCATTCGCTCGCACCCTCTCTCAACCCGGACTCACCAGCGTGAGCGAGCCTCACAACCTCTGAGTGGGAGGCGTCCAGGACGTTGGCCCCGTTGATGTTGATGATGATGTCGCCCACCTCCAGCCCCGACGTCTCGGCCGGCGTGTCCGGCTCGATGGCCGACACCACCACCGGCCGTGAGCCGTGAATCCTGAACCCGAACTCGCCCGAGTCTCGACTCACAGTCACCGTCTTGTCCGACTCTGCAGGTGGTGGGGAAAAAGTTGGAGGATGATTAATTAATCATTGGAGGCAATAATGGAAAGAATGGGATTTTGTGGGGAAATGATATTGGAAAGCGGGGAAGTTTTTGCACAACTCTCTAGTTCAGGTTGGTTTGGGATGGTAGAGTTGATCAGGTGGATGGAAGGGGTTCCTCGAGTTGAACAGGAGATTATTTTGGAAGTGCTGGAGGCGAGGGGAGAGAGAGAGACACTGTGAGGATGACTAAGGATATCAAGTGGGCAAATTTTCTTGACGACAAACACTGTTTACCAGCATTGCTGTTGTTACGGTGGGTGACAGAACTTGTCACAGGGGACGAAGGCTCTGCTGAGGAATTTGATAAAATAAAATAATTGATCCTGTTCAAAAAAGAGACACACAGAATTACAGAAAAGGCAGATCGGACCAATATGGAAGATTCTACAAAGGAGAAGGAAGATCCTAATAAGGAGGAGGAAGCTGCTGTTATCAAAATGGAAGGTTCGATTGTGGAGGAGTAAGATATCGTTTTGATAAAGGGGAACTATTAAAAAAGATGGAAGGTGATACTCTGGTGAAGGAAGCTCCTTCATGGGAAAGAAAGTGTGAATTTAAAAGAAGGAAACTGCTAAAGAGAAGGAAGACGCGACTAAGAAGATGGGAGATGGTAATAAGAAGAGGGAAGATGGGACTAAGAAAACGAAAGTGCTACTACTAAGAAGGAAGATAGGACTAAGAAAATAGGAGATGGTGCTAAGAAGAGGGAAGATGTGACAAACATGATGGAAAATGCTGCAATGATGGGAAACACTTTTAAGGACAAAATCCTACCAATGCGTAAACATTAAATCTCAAAGGTCCAACTTCACGACAGAGATAACCAAGTTGAATGTCTTTGACTTCCATAGACGTGTGTTGGGATAAGAAACTGGGATACGAATCGAGGATCTGGGAAACATAATTGACACAAGGAGGATGGACACACAGGACTACGAAGAGGGAAGCTGTGAGTAAGAAGATGGCAGAGGCTAAAAGAGGAGGAGGCGTAAGCCCTGCTTAGGGGAAATAAAGTCATTATATGGGAGAAGATGAAGGGTTAGTTTAGAAAGTATTCGAGTAGAGGAAAGGCTCTCGTTACCAGCAACATACTAAGGATAAGCAGGGAAATCCACACAGTAAGACTATAAACATAACGTGATTTTCAGACTACTTACAAAACTAGAGTTTTTTTTTTCTAAAGGAAGATATGAAGGAAAATGGTAAGATTAAGACAAATTCAATTGATTTAGAGGTTGTTTGTAAAGAGAACACGTATGCAGCTTTCTAAATAACCAATTCGAATCCTAATATGAAAACTGCTGCTTCTTGAATACAATGGGAGATCTTATCTAGGCCTGGATACACTGGTGTTTGGTGCCATAACTGCAGGATTTGCCATAACTTACATTGCAACTTAAAGTTGGGGAAAATATCTCTGTGAATATGTTACGTGCCAGGTTCCAGTATAACACATTTTATCAAGACATAATTAACTCGAGGGAAATGTGACGTGAACGTATCCTAAAAGGAGTTTATGAAAATGGGTTAAAAGTAGGTTAATATCAACTCGTTTTTAAGGAAGAGGTTGGTTTGGAGAGAGGCGAGTCATTCAACCAGATCTCATCAGATGTGACTGTGTCCCTATAATAACAAAACCTGCAGCTTCAGTAAAGAAAGCTTCCTGTATGATAAATCGATCAATTATTCTTTATTAGGTCAACATGGTGTTAAGACTTCCCTTGGCTTGGAGCTCTCAGTCGTGTGGTCAGGCCACATTGCTACTCAGGTACCAGGTTTATTAATCTTCCCACACTAAGGCCATAAAGAGGAATCGACTGTAGGACACTGATGTTAGTGGGGAGGCGTACTGTAGCCACAAATCCCCTGGTGGTGAGGTAATATCATGGGAAATTAAAACAGGAATTTGTAGCCCGAAGAACTCTGACCGCGACACATCATTCCTGTGGGTGGGTGACAACACCCTGCCCGGAGGCTCGTAGCGTTTGCACAGAATAGCATTCCAGTCCCTCAAGGGGTTTCAACCTTATACTGCCAACACTGGGAAAACGCCGTGAACCTAGTCATGCCCTCGACGTTCCAGCCTATCAAAAGTGTCGTGATTTACCGTGTGGTATTTGGTGAGAATTGTGCAAAGTAACGTTCCAGGGATTCCACTGCTTTGGAAGATAACCAGCAGAGTCACACAACACGGTGACCCCAGTCTAGACCTTGACCTTTAGGGTATGGCTCCTGGAGTTGGATCCTAACGCGTCATCTGGCGGTGGATATTACATGCACATACCACCCCAGTTCCTTCACAGGTTCCACAGTCGATGGGCCGGACACGATCAGTACCATGACCCCGTCTGTGATCATGACATTGAGGATACGAACCAGGAAGCCAAGGAATGAGTATTGTGACACCAGCTAGTGTTGAGTACACGCGCATCCAAATCCCTCTGCTGGTTCACAAGACGTGGAGCGGACAAGAGCGTGCCGGACGGTCAGACAGACGAACACAGATACACAAGGACGGACGGACATACAGACACACTGACACAAGAGCGGCAAGACGGACAGACGGACGTGATGAGCCATAACAAGAACATCAGGACGGAGGGAGCTGTGAGCTGGAACATCTAGACACTTTTACTAGACTCCTGTAAGGTATTATTATGACCCATATTTTGTCAGGTCATCATGGTTACCATCATGGTGGTAGGGTAGGACTGTCATGGTGGCAGGGTATGGCTGTCATGGTGGCAAGGTATGCCCATCATGGTGACAGACAGCCTGACAGTTCCATGCACATATGGTAACATGAATGACTGTACTCATACGCACACACATGCAATATGTTCGTACATTATAACATAGCGAAATGCATATACATCAAAATACACACACATGACGTTGATGAATGATTTATTGCAAATGATGCATACTGCAACAGCACAAATATTCACAGTAAAAATGCGAAAGTAAAATGCGACAGTAATACGTGGGAGACAGAATATTGATGATGTGTCCGCGTCCGTCGGGGTTGGGTTATGACACTAGTGCAGGTACTGGGAGGGAGAGAGAGAGAGAGAGAGAGAGAGAGAGAGAGAGAGAGAGAGAGGTTTAACTCCGAGAGAAATAAAACCTTAAGGTTTGCTTGTCTGGGTGTTGGGTAATAATGGAGCTGTTAGCATCGGCACAGTGAGGCGCCGAAGACCTGCCTCGATCTGTGTGTCTGCGTGTGGACGGGTCTCTGAATGCTGACGGAGAGCAAAGCTTTTTCATTCCGACTGAGACGAACGAGTCTGCTTCAGAAAGACAGCGGCTACAGGACAAGCAGTGGACGGTGAGAGATACAATCATTCTCATTCGCGGACAACACTGGTATCAGCCTGCACTGGTGTCAGAGTTGTCACCGATGCGTTTGACGTAAATGACAACCTTGAGTTGGGAAAAGAGAGAGATCGCCCAACTTGCATCCCCGGCTTTGTTTAGAAAAATATTGGAGTGCCAACCGAAAACTCACTCTCGCGAGAAAGAACCCTGACTGTGTTACCAGATGGTACCATGGTGACTAACTTTCTTGTGTCCAGTGTGTGTCTCCGTCCACAACATTCCATCTCCCGTAGTATTTTTTCAGTCCTTGGGTCCTGTGAGATGTCACATTACCTCCAGCCCAAGGGTAGAATGACGTTCTGGTGATCTTGAGAACACAAACTTGCATGGCATGCGGGAGACAGTCATACCAACAGATGTTTGAGTCATCGTCAGATCCTGTGATAAAAATATAGTTCTTGCAGTGCCGTGCTCCGGCCCTAGACGTGACTCACACTAAAGAGCCATCGCGTATTTGAAGTTGATGTGCAGCAGACGCCAACAGCCGTCGCCACATTATACCACTTGCGAGATTGTTTCGCCTGTGTTGGGACACATCCTGGGCTCCTAAACGTGACTCGGTACATTTGCCTTACTCTGCAGAGGCAAGATATTTGTATGCAAGATCCTGCAGAACCAGGACGGGGATCTCGGCTATCTTACAGCTGTTGTCAGCCGGGATGAAGAAACAGCAACCCAAGGAGAAAGACAAAAAGGGACACGGAGATCTCCGTGAAATAAGAGCGTTAGTGTAGTTTTTTGTGCGGGAGTGGCGTCATGCCACGGGAATGTCACCTCGACAATGCCAGCACCTCGTGAGGCCAGCTTTGTTTCTGCAAAGAGAGAAATTATGAGCGTCAGAACACGGTGAGGGTGATCTAATACATCACAGGGTTGAGCCGAGGTACTCTACTGGTCCATGCTGAACATGATGCCCCTCCCTATGTCCCGTACCTTCCCAAAGGCTTAGGGTACTTCAGCACATCTCATTTGGACAAGGATGAATATGTCTTTGCTGTCGGTATTTATTTTCATAAGAACTGTAACATTTTCTGGGAGAGCTGCTGCATTTGTACCATTTTCTGGAATACCTACAACGTTTTCTGAAGAGCTGTAGCATTGTCTGGAAGAGTTGAACTATATTCTGCAGTAGCTGTGTAAATGTCTACCACACTGACGGTAATGATGACGAACAGTGAACCTATTGTCACATCTGCAAGTGCGTGTTTCTCCAGTCTTAGGTCAAGAGGACCACGACCACCGTATGTCGCCAACAAAACACAGTCACATCTTGCTGTACCCCTGTATACGAGGTGTACCTGGGAGCTTCGAGGTCTGAGTGATGTGGAACTAGTTGACATTCCCTTGTGACCAAATGCACCGAAATTTTTGAGTTTGGCAGAGGTCATATTTTTTCGAAGATGTTATGAAAAGAGGAAAATGACTTAAAAGGCTTAATTGACATATATGAGGGAAAGATATTTTTCCTGTTATGAATGCTTAAGTATTTTCAAAGCTTTACGTAAATGTGTTTGAACACAGCGACATCTTATAATGCAGAATAAACATTCGGTCGCTTCTCGATATATTATGATATTTTAACAAACTGCAAACCGCTCAGTATTTTCTCACCACAGCCTGAGTTGTATTAAATCCGTCACCACTGCTCACCTTACATTTACAGGGGCAAAACGAGAAGGCAGAAATCCTGAGCTATCAAGTGAAGCGACTCGGGTGTTTGAGTGGTGGTTGCATGCCGCTGAACAGATCTGCTGGCGGGTGCTGAAGGCTTGTGTGGCGTGGTGTGTGGCAGTGACGCGGGCCACACGGTAGTATAAACAGCGTGCGTGCGTGTGTGTGTGTTTGTGTGTGTGTGTGTGATTACCTATTTGCGATCACCGGTTTGTTCACAAGGAGGTGGGAGCTATGCATTCGTAGGCCTTATCTCTCAGCCTCGCGTCTTTAACACAGAAATCTTTGGATTATCCAGTGCTATCTGTATCTATGCAGAAAATACCCTGTCGTTTACACAGAATCCAGTTCCTAATCTACACACACACACACACACACACACAGAGGCGCCAGGCTGATGGAGAGCTAATTACAACCCAAGGCTAGAATGTTTCCCTCTGTTTGCAGCAGGATGGAGTAGACTCCACAGTGCACCACTGAGGAAGCTAATTTCGCTCCATCAAGATGCAGCACTTGATCAGCTCGGCTGTAGTGGGCATGCAGACCTCTAGACGCCAAGGACAGATCGTTCCATTGATCATAGATGTGTTCGTGTGGGTAGAGACCAGTCCCCTAGATCTATCACCAAGTAAACGCCAGGTACAGCAAAAGTAACTAGAAGATAATGGGAAAGTATAATGAGATTGACAGTGATGGCTGTGAGAGAACCCGGTCGGTGTGAGAATATAGATCTAACCCCAGAGTAGACCTGAATATATAGAGTGACTCCAGTACACATCAATCAAATGAATGTTTATTCACATTACTTAGAGATACATCCCATGGGTATAAATTACCTTCCTGCTTTTATATACATTATGAAAGTAGTGGAAATAGTTATGTTGCCACTGCGTGGGAGGAAATAGACTGACAGATCTACATACAAAAGAGAACAGAGTAACGTGACCTAAGTCACTTTCTAAATGAAGCTTTGGATGACTTGGGTTTAAGGGGACCAGTGCCTGAGATAGTGTGCCATTGTCAGTCAGGAGGCCGGAACGCGGGAGGGGACTGAGTGAAAGTAATGTTTCCGAAGCGGCTCGACCGTCCAGTAAACAGATTACGGCTTCTGAGTAATGGAATATACCCATAGATGAGGAGTAAACCTAACTGGACAGTTTATATATATGTATATATATTATACATATACGCCATTTCCCGCGTCAGCGTGGTAGCGTTAAGAACAGAGGACTGATCCTTAGAGGGAGAATCCTCACTTAGGCCCCTTTCAATGATCCTTCTTTTGGAAAAGTAAAACAGGAGCGGAGGATTTCGAGCCCCCTGCTCCCTCCCCATTTATTCGCCTCTTACGACACGCAGGAAATATGTGAGAAGGATTCTTTCTCCCCAGTCCCCA
>JAUUDW010638108.1:0-11023 GCA_032361385.1 Panulirus guttatus
TCTCTCTCTCTCTCTCTCTCTCTCTCTCTCTCTCTCTCTCTCTCTCTCTCTCTCTCTCTCTCTCTCTCTCATCTATCAGGAAAGCAGAACAGATCAGTGAGCCTACAACGTACTTAAAATTTTTGAAAGGTGAAAAAGATGTTAGTATATTTAATTAATAAAAATATGAATGATGGCCAACAGGGAGCTGTGCTTGGTTTATGCAAACAGACTCAATTACTGGTCCAATACAAAGATTTTTTTTAATGAAACTCCTGCACGATGAGACAATGGAGACTGTTTGACTTTGCTAAAGCCTTTGGCAAAGTAAACTTCAGAATTTTATTAGAAAAAAGTAGAAAAACAAAACATTAAGGATGAAATATTAAGGCGATGAAATTCCTTATGAACTATAAGATTAGTACTGTATGGAACCATGTTTGTTGAAGCTGTGTCATCAGGTTTGTACCACAGGGAACGGGCACCGCCCTTAATGGTGGTTATGGTAATGTGAAATATTCCCTAACTAGCGATGTCTTAAGAGTCTTCTATCCCCCACTGCTATTCCCGGGCTGTTGGGTTGGGTCGTTGATTGAGCAGACTGTTGTACTCTGCGGCCCACAGACAGGGTCCTCCTAACCACCACAGCCTGGCCGTTCTGGTACGCTCTCTAAACCTTTACTGAGGACATTCTGTAGATTCCTCCTCCGTGCATCCCGTGATGTTTCTGGTGGTGACAGGTGATGTGTTGAAGAGTCTTGGGTCCCGGATGTTCTGGATGTCATAGTCTTTCATGCTTGTTTTGCCAGTGGTGAATTATTTTTCAGTGCACGTTAGGGATCGTGCCTTGTAGGATGTTCTGCGTGTAGATAATGATATACTTCTCCTGTGCCCCAGAGGGTACAGCCTCAGTCATTCCAGCCACTCCTAGTCCTTCATTCCTCTACCGCGTCAGTATAGTACAGACGGGGCCGTGGAAGACTTCTCCACACTCACTGACTGCAGTTTTGTCTGCCTTGAAATAGCACATTTGTGCACAGCAGTGTTCTCTTCGTGAAAGTATAAACACAGAAATAAAAGACAATATATTAAGATGCTTTGCAGACGTCATCAAAATGATTACAACTGTCGGGTCAGAGTAAGACGAGCTACCACCATTCCCTAACACGAGGATGCTATCATAGTCGGGCCATCCGGACGCTGGCAAGATCGCTCCTGTAGTGGGCTACCACACCCTCCCTCGCCACCACCACCACCACTCCCGCCCTCCATGGGCACCACACCCTGAACGGCTGATGGCATTGTTCAGTGGTTCCAATCATTCACCCCGCCATTTTCCTTGCCCGTACCTCTCATATGGCCGGCACAGCCATCCCCTTCAACAATAGAATATTTTCCCGGAAATATTTCCACCTCAGCAACCAGCAGTGTCTGTCCTGCCAGGGGTATGGATGACTTAGGGGCAGCTATGTGTGTGTGTGGGGGGGGGGATTAACTGTTGTGCGTCTTGCTTTGTTTAGGAAGGACGGACAGACTGTCAGACAGACGGGAGCGCCTTTATATAGTATAGATTTATAATCTATAAATAGGGGTAAGAAAGAAGGTAGATTTGAACAATTAAGTTCTGGAACAACTAATGTATAAGTGACACTCATCAAAGTACCTATAGAGAAAGGACTAAAAAGTGTCAGCGAGGAAGCGCCCGAAGCAGACGAAGAAATGGCTTCACTCGCTCACATCCGCTCTCTAGCTGTCATGTGTAATTAGGCACTGAAACTGGAGCCCCCTGTCCACATCCAGAACCCACAGACCTTTCCCTGGTTTCCCCCGATCGCTTCACATGCCTTGGTTCAGCCCTTTAAGAACACGTCGTCCCCTCTTTTGCACATCGCTCCAATTCGCTCTATCCTTTGCACGCCTTGCGCCCTCCTGCATGTTATGTTCAGGTCCTGAACCTTGAGAGCATCTTCCACTTCATTCTTCCACCTCCTCCTTAGTTTCCCCCTTTCACATGTTCCTTCCGCCTCTGCCAGGTGGACCATCTTAGTCGAATGCATTTTAACAAAATACTTCACACTTGCTAAGAAACAGAGTCATTAGTCTGCACATACTTCAGGGCATATGCTAAAAAGATAGTGAGAAAAAATATATGAATGGTCGGCAAGAAAGATGAAGAGGGTCTTCAGTGTTTTACCCAGCGGAATAAGGAGCACCTGTGGACGAGGCAGCAAAACATTCACGTGAAGATTAGGTGGATGGTGAAGAAAACGTCCAGATCAGGAAAGAATTGATGACTACAGATGAAGATTAGCGGCAGAAGAACCAGCTTAACAACAAAAGCAAGCTGTGCGACGAGCAGGACCGGTCCTAAGGGAAAATCTCATCCTAGTCTCTCTCTCTCTCTCTCTCTCTCTCTCTCTCTCTCTCTCTCTCTCTCTCTCTCTCTCTCTCATGCCAGTGCGGGTATATTTTCGGCCTGGTGACGCCAACCGTAAACTTGGAAGGAACAGAAACAACCCGGGTCGTGAGGTGGGTGGCAGCCAAGGTTGGTGCTCCTCTTGCCAACACATCACCAGCCGCTCACCAGGGCCTCCTGCTGCATCACCAAAACCTCTTAATGGATGTTTAAAACGTCATGGATCACCAGGACTTCATCATGAATCACTAGCACCTCCTAGTGGACGAATAAAACGTCGTGAATCACCAGGACGTCTCAAATCAATCGGGCGTCTTGGATCACCAGGACGGCTTGAATCACCAGGACGTCTTGGATCACCAGGATGACTTGAATCACCAGGACTTCTTGGGCCACCAGGACTTCTTAGATCACCAGGACGTCTTGGATCACCAGGACGTCATGGATCACTAGGACGTCTTGGATCACCAGGACGGCTTGAATCACCAGGACGTCTTAGATCACCAGGACTTCTTGGATCACCAGGACGACTTGAATCACTAGGACGTCTTGGACCACCAGGACTTCTTAGATCACCAGGACGTCATGGATCACTAGGACGTCTTGGATCACCAGGACGTCTTAGCTCACCAGCCCTACGAGAATCACCAGCACATCGTGGATCACCCGGCCGTCTTCGATCACCAGGACGTCTGGGAGCACCAGGACTTCATGGATCACTAGGACGTCTTGGATCACCAGGACGTCTTGGATCACCGAGACGTCTTAGATCACCGGGACGTCTTGAATCACTAGGACGTCTCAAATCACTCGGGCGTCTTGGATCACCAGAACGTCTTGAATCAACAGGACGTCTTAGATCACCAGGACGTCTTGGATCACCAGGACGTCATGGATCACTAGAACCTCTTGGATCACCAGAACGTCTTGAATCATCAGGACGTCTTGAATCACCAGGACGTCTTGAATCATCAGGACGTCTTGGATCATCAGGACGTCTTAGATCACCAGGACGTCTTGGATCACCAGGACGTCTTGAATCACCAGGACGGCTTGGATCACCAGGACGTCTCAAATCACTCGGGCGTCTTGGATCACCAGGACGTCTTGAATCACCAGGACGTCTTGAATCACCAGGACGTCTTGGATCATCAGGACGCCTTGGATCATCAGGACGTCTTAGATCACCAGGACGTCTTGGATCATTAGGACGTCTTGGAACACTCGGACGTCTTATATCACCAGGACGTCTTGGATCACTAGGACCTCTTGGATCACTAGGACCTCTTGGATCACCAGGACGTCTTGAATCACCAGGACGTCTTACATCACCAGGACGTCTTGGATCTCTGGGACGTCATGGATCAGTAGGACGTCTTGGATCACCAGGACGTCCTGGATCACTACGACGCATTATATCACCAGGACGTCTTGGATCACCAGGACGTCATGGATCACCAGGACGTCTTGACTTCAAGAGTTTGCAATACTGACAGGAGGACCGGACCAGCAAGCCACATTAAGGCCTGCCAGTATCATGCTGTTCCTCCCACCTCCCCAGTATATCTCTATGTCCGGTTCCTCTCTCCCCCCACCTCTTATCTGTCGCCCTACACTTCTTATCTCCGTCCCAGGCACTCCTGGGCAGATAACGGACATGTTTGAACAACCTGGCAACTCAAGTAACTCCAAGATATGCTTGGTCATGATCACATCAGCCGCCATTTTTAAACATTGACCTACACATTTTTAATTCCCTAAACTCGCATGTTTCTTGAATTAATGTTTTAAAAGTAAGAGAACAAAGAGAAAGATTAGCTGTATCGGCCGCAGAGTACAGTAAGCGAGGAAGAGCGTTATCAGTTAACGTACTAACGGTCAGTGAGATGCCACATGTCGCTGGACGCTAGTCACACTGCTGGATCTAAAACTAACGTGAGCTTTTACTGCATAGCGTAGAGCCGCTTACTGTGGCGCTAGAAATATTATTAATGACTTTTGCATTTTTTTATAGCAGAGCCGCTTACTTTGTTCCTATTACGTTGTTACTGACTTTACTCTTCATTTTGTGGCACAGAGCTGCTTACTGTTTGACTAGAAACTAAGTATATATCTAATAGCATAAAGCTACTTAACGTGTCACTTTAAACATTACTATTAACTTCAGCAATTATTGTATAGCATAGAAGACCATCAGGATCTGTTGCTATACCCAAGCGTTATTTCTAACTTAAGTATTTATTGTATAACATAGACCTGACTTTAGCAGGGTATCGGGAAGGATAGCGCAGCAATCGTCTCTTAAAACAAATCGTTAACACTAAGCTTACATTCTCATGCCCTTATACAACATAAAGTAATTTAGAGATAATGATTCTGTCGCTGAAAATTAAAGTTTTAACTTTATATTACGAAGCAGTGTCGCCAACAATGACTAGTAATCCAAGCTGCTGTACTAGAAGAGCAGTGTTACCAACCGTAGTAGTGTTGTACCTTGTAGCTTCAAATCGCTAAGCAGTGTTACCAACTAGCATTAAGGATGCCGTATATTGTGCAACAGTATTACCAATTCTCATACATATGACCTTGAGCAGTACCACCAACAATACAGGAGCCGTAACAACTTACAGCTCACAGCTGTATTGTTAATTACAGCACCTGTATCCTGCAGGTGTTCTGCCAACTGTTGAGCTTCCATAACCCAAGACTCAGTACCTCATGGCACTGGTGATGGTCTGTTCGGTCAGGTCGCGGCTCGCTGGCTGACCTGACCAAGGTAGGTAACTGGCCGATGAGGCACATGGTAGGTATTGACCTGGTCAGCCTGTGGATTTATCCAGTGGTTGGCCCAACATTTTTCCTGTACTTGAAGAAGAATAAATCAGCAGAACAAATTGTGCTTCACCACCGGGGCTGAATTGACCAGATTTCATTTTGATAGTGAAGTTACACAGGAGGAGGAACGAGTGATGGGGTGTCGGTGATGGCGGGAAAGGCCATAAACAATGTCTTGATAAGTTGATCGCAAGAAGAATGCAACAGGTTCCGGACCTGATCGAGATTGACCTTTCTACAGGAGACAGGAATGAAGAGCTGACCTTCCTGTGTGCGTCGTGACCTTTGTGAACTAATATCCGGGGAGGGGGGGGGGGTGGTCTGCACCAGTGGGGGTACCACGTCTCTTGAACTCTCATCATTTATTGATTTGTGATTAACCAAGGGGCAGTTTCTATGGCAAGAGTCGTGCTGTTACCCCTGACTTCTTTCTAAAGGCTCCTGTAGCCCAAGGCAGCGCTACTTACAGTAACAGGGAAATTTATAGTCCATTGGAATGAGACGTTCTCTGACGAGACTGTATTATCCATGATACAGCCTCGCCAAAAGTGACTTTTCACTCGCAGACAGAGCCCAGTAACACCTCTTGAACTTCCTATACTATTTTGCAGCTTTTTAAACTAATACATGTCGTCCACATTTACAGTTACTTATTTTACTCCATTCATCCACCTCTCTCATACTATAAAAGTTCTTCTTAACATCATTTCTAACAAATTTCTTGCTTGATGTTACGGAATGGTCTCTGGTTGTTCTGTCCTTGCCTGTCTCTAAGAACTTTTCATTGCTGATGTTATTATACTGGTATATAAACTTGAGGGTTGTAATCAGGTCATGCCTGTTTCTTCCTCCGTAAGCAAATTTCAGGCCTCTAACCTTTTCCTGGAACTCGCTTTCTTCATTCTGATACTGTCTTTGTTGCCCTCCTCTGGACCTTCTGAATTATTTTGCATTTATTGTGGATGAATTCCTTCGCCAATATGTCAGACCACTTCTGGAGGCTGTCTTGTGACCCTTCCTTGCACATGTAGGTGCAGTCCCCGTCCTTTGCCTCCCTCATGACTTTATCATCGGTAAACATAACATCAGGATACGAGTCCATTCCATCTGGCGAGTCATTCACACAGATCTAGAAGAGCGGCCGTCCGAAACAGACTCCTGCGTCACGCCGTTGTTGACCTCAACCTATTTCGAGAAGTCTACTCTGAGACGCATCATTTGTTCCCTTCCTCTGGCAATACCTGTCTGTGTACGTCGTCTTCCCATCATCCCAGCTTGGAGAACCAGCAGCCTCACCAGCCTGCAGTGTGGTACAGAGAGTCAAACACTTTCTAGAAGTCCAGGTACAGAGACATTCCTCCCAGCATTTTCTTTTATCTAAAACGGAGCTCCCTCTCTCGTAGAAATGATAAAGGTTTCTATCGCGTATCCGTTTTCTGAAACTGTGGTGTGTCGCAGGTAGTTTCCCACAGCCAGAAGTTCCCCACATGTTTTATGATTCCCACTACCTCAAAGAGCTCACGTCTCAGTGAGGCTGGTCTGCAGGTCAGCATCTCCTTCCGGTCTCCTTCCTTAAAAATAGGTTTGACTTTTGCCATCCTCTGCTCCCTTGGCACTGTGCCTCTCCCCAGCCACATCTTAAAGAACGTTTCAAGCGGTTCGTCAAGCGTAATCTGCAGCCCACGTCTTCACCACATGTGGAGATGATATATCATCAGCACCGCGAGCCTTGGGTGGATCAGGACCCTTTGGTATCCTGTTGATGTTCTGAGATATTTCAGTGCAATGCAAAACCTGCTTCCCATTCAGTAGGACTGATGTTGGCAAGGATACTGTGTCTTTCACAGAAAACACTTCCATCGTGGATTGGGGAGGGATTACAGGGGTGATATGTGGTGGCAGGTAGGGGGTGAAGTAGTGCTGGGGGAGTGTGTATGTGATGGAGGGGCTGCTGGGGATTATATGTGGGTGAGGGACGAGAGGTGCTGGGGCTTCCACCACCACAGGTAGGAGGGCGGTGCACCACTGTGGTAGCCCAGTTACTGTCCTACTGCTGCCCTTTACCACCACACCACCACCGTGGGAAGGAGGGCCGCAGGATAGTCAGGTCGGTGAGGAAGCCTCGTCCAAGGACACCTTCAGAGGAAACCAAACAAGGCAAGAGGTTCCTGCTGGTGGAGTGTTTTGGGAAGACGTTGTAGACATGTGTCTGACTGTTGTCTTGTTACTTTCCTACTGTACGAGTTATAGTTGTGCACAACCCCGCGGATGCTTCAGCAGAGAACTGTGTTTGTTGACAGTTTGCCCCGGGCGTGTGTGTGTGTGCAAGTGTTGCATAAAATTCACGTTTGGCATCGCCGGTAACGCCTCCTGCAGGACGGTCCCCGGCCGCTGGGTCTTGGCCATAATTTTCATTCATGCGGACGTGCATGGGAAAGGAAGAAATGTGCATGTGATTACTTTTTTGTGTGTTACACTCGCGTTGCCCCGTGTCCTGACCTTTACTCCTGTGTGGATATTCACACACACACACACACTACAGCCCTGAGGGGAGGATCAACTCCTGGGATTCGGTGTTGGTAGACTGCCGCGTCCAGGATTCGAACCCATGTTGGCCCGTGTTAACTGATGGTCAGTAACGCTAACTTCTACGTCATGGATCCCTTTGTGTGTGTGTGTGTGTGTGTGTGTATCATACATCAGGTATGCAGCCGTGGGCGTAGCGGGTTCACTGTTGACTTTACCTACGTCAATAAACGCGTCCTCACGACACTAAGAAACGTTTAAAAAATGACGCACGTGAAACGAGTTATTTTAAGTCTTTTTTTTTTTGCCACATTTTCTAGTTGACGTAGATGACATCCACCTGGCCCCCTGGTGGGCACCGCTCAACCTGACCTCGTCACATTAGTTTGTAGGTTTCAGAACCTTTACAAGGTTTCAGAGCCTCTCTGTAGGTTTCAGGACGCGTTGGTAGGGTTGAGAACGAGCATGTGGTTATCTGAACGTGTCTGTGGGGTTGAGATAGTGTTTATGGGTTTCAAAAACGAGATTGACGGTTTCAGAAAGATTTTTCTTAGGTTTCATAATGTGTTTGTAAGTTGTGGTCCACTCGTGTGTAGGTCTTGAAACACTGTAGATTTCATGATGCAGGCGGGAAAGGTCGTCACATTGCATAAGGCCAGATCCTGGAGCACGTGTCACATTATATGATATGCAATGTGTTGTAAATAAATCTTTTCCAGTATCAGAGTTCACTGATCTCCTGTGGGTTGTCGTCTGCCTCGTACAGTTAACGTTTCGGAGGGAGGGTGAGGGGGGGAGGAGGGGGGGCATGTGCTTGTACAAATCACGTCCTGTACTAGAATGAAGCCATTAGTGTCGTGGTCGTTGCCTCACGTCATTGCTGAGCGGCCAGAGGTTGGGCAAGACCAGGCAGGAGCCCCGCCCGCCGACCTCAACCGACATTTGAATTTTGATTTCTGTCTCGTCGGCCTCTTGCCTGCCCTGCCTCTGCCCCCACAGCAGACGCTCCTGCCCACACACCGCAGGATTACATAACGTTAGTAGGGCTGACGAGTCATGGTGGACATCTACCGGCTAATTATCCATGTTCATGTATGTCTCCCAGGAAGAGAAGGATGAAGAGAGCGACACGTCGGTTTTGCGTGTGTTCATTCCGTCGCTCCCCCCCTCCCCCCCTTCCCCCCACAAGACTAACTAGATAGAGGGGGTAAATAGGTCATGTTGCCCCAGAGGACCCCAACCCCCCCTGCCCCTGGTGGTTCCTACGTCAGCCAGGCCCTGCCTCACCTGCTGACTGCGGCCCGCCATGCATGACCACCCACACCCACGCCTTCGCTCCCTCCCGTCCGCCTCCCTCTACATGCCAGCCGCCCTCAGCCATCTCTGCCACGCCCCTCCCTCCCTCCCTCTGGCTTCAGGTGTGACGCCAGCTTCTACGTGCAGGTACAGAGATACAGGTGGAAACACGTGCTGTAAAAAATACAAATGAAACATACTTCGGTGTGTCTTTTTCTAAGAAATTGCATCGTGGGTGAAATTGTAATCAATGGAAGAGAGAGAAGAAAATGACGAATAAAGTCGGGAAGTTGGATGATGAAGGAGAGGAAATTGATTTGACTGAAGGTCGACCATACATATGGGTCAGGCTATGCCACCTTGTGTGTCACGAGCCGTGATATCGCGGGACGAGTTTAGATCTTCGGAATGACGCGGGAGGAAGGTAGGGTTCGTGCAAAAGTCAGCAGCAGAGTCGCATGGAGTCTGTACAGAAGTCAGCACCAGAGATTTTCTCAACATGAAGAACATTAGGAAACAAGAGCAGAGACTTGGCTTCCCTGTTAATCAGGAACGTCGACTCGAGTCCGCCGGCGAGATGTGTCCAGAGTACATCACCTGCACAGAACGTGTTTCCACGGGACTCAGAATGGAAAATTGAACACCCCTGACATTCAGAGCTGTGGCGTAACCTGCTTAGATTGAAAAAAGAAAAGAATAGATCCGATTAAGTCAGATGGGCCTGACGACCTCTCCTAGAACTTTTCGAAAGAAGTAAACTGACACAGTATTTTCAAACGCTAAAATATGCAAAAACTCACACCAGGAAGGAAAAGTGTCGAGTGAATGAAAGTTTGCGAATTTTAGCGCCAGTTTGCAGAGCAAATAAGGTAATACGACCCAGAGAGCTACAGACTTGACTGCAGATTTACGTAAGATATTAAAAACAAAATTGTAACAATTTCGAAACATGATTAATAACTGAAAACCAACATGGCGTTATAATAAAGAATCATGTAATAATGAATTAGATAGAATTCACGGGCCGCCCTGGGTCTAGCGCACACGTTCGAATCTTGGCAGTCGGTCCACAGTCAACCCAGCTGTTCATCGTCTCTTACGGGTTGATCGATAAAATGAGTACCTGCCTTAGGCTAGGGTGAAGGTACGTACAGAGCTTCAGATTGAGAGGAGCAGTGTTGTTACAGAAGTGGGAGAGGATGTGTGGATCAGGTGTTTGTCTTAAAGAATATGTTTGAGAAATACATATAGAACAGAAGGCATGTATGGCTATGGAGAAAGCATGTGGTAGGGTTGATAAATGTGCCTTGCAGATGGCTTTAAGAATATATGGTTGTGCGAAGAAAGCTGCTAGAAGCAGTGAGAACTTTTCATCAAGGATGTAAGGCGTGTGTACGAGTAGGAAGAGATGAGAGTGATTGGTTCCCACTGAAGGTCGGTGCGCGGCAGCAGTATGAGATGTTACCATGGCAGTTTGATTTGTTAATGGATAAGGTGGTTAGGGAGGTAAATGCAAGAGATTTGGATAGGGGCGAGTGTGCTGTCTGTAGCGGATGAGAGGGCCTGGGAAGCGAGTCAGTTGCTGTTCGCCGATGATACTGCACTGGTGGCTGATTCGAGTGAGAAACTGCAGAAGTTGGTGACTGAGTCTGAAAGAGTATCAGACAGGAGGTACTTGAAAGTGAATTTGAATAAAAGCAAGGTTATTACAGTTATCAAGGTTATATGGGGTGTGAGTTGAATTGAGAGGAAATGGAGGAAGTGAAGTGTTTTAGATATCTGTGAGTGGACAAGGCGGCAAATGGAACCATGGAAGCGGAAGTGAGTTATTGGGTGAGTGAGGGGGCGAAGAGTCTGGGACCGTTCAAGAATGTGTGGACTGAGAGGGCGAAAATGAGTATGTTTGAAGGTATAGTAGTTCTTTCAATGTTGTTTGGATGTGAGGCATGGGCTGTGAATGAGGATGTGCGG
>JAUUDW010638119.1:0-11023 GCA_032361385.1 Panulirus guttatus
ATATTTCTAGAAGCTCTGTAACTCTGGAAGATGAAAATAGCAGAAAGACAAAACGGTTCCTATTTTCCTGCTTTATTTCAGTGAGACATAAAGCAGCACAAGAGATTTGATGCCCCTTCAGGACATAACTGCAGGAGTGTCTCAACGGGGTCTTCACAGATGTGTGTCTAATTGAGAGAAATAATAACCCTTCCTGTCTGCAGGTGAGACGTGGTGGACATATCCTGGTATATGGACCACAGTGTGACCTCCTCATGCCAGACGCCAAGCTGCCTTATTACTGCTCTACGGTCGACATTATCCACTTACTGTTCTTTCACAGAAAAGGGTCGAGCACATAGGTTCGAATCCTGCCTGCGCCAGTCGGTCAACAGTCAACCCAGCTGTTCAACCTCCCCTAGGGGTTGGTCGATAGAATGGGCACCTGGCTTAGGGAAGACTTGATAACCCAGTAGACACGTTCGTTGATCCAGTCCGTTGATAGAGAAAGGGACAAGGCTGGTGCACAATTGGGAGAGCAGGTCTCTGGTCAGTGAGCATTTTACCATCGCGTCCCACACACTCCTGGACGTTGCCGGGCTCGGACTGGCGCGTCCCCATCTGGAGCCAGAGGCCGCAATTTTGGGGAACCGCACTCGCTGCTGAGGTCATTGTTCAGTCCATCTGGGTGGAGGATGTCTTGAGATCCTACGTGGAGGATGTCCCGAGATCCTACAGCGTTTAGATTTATAGAGTCGCATCCAGCGGACGGAACCACGGGTGTCAAGGAGTCTTCTGATGCGTGTATGTCTGTAGGGGGTGAGCTCAGGACAGTCTATGGGTCAAAAATAGTGTTTCAAGTTTCTTATACTGAAGTAGCATCTTGGACAGGGAGCCAGGGGTGTATTTGTAATGTTAAGGGGGATAGATGATGTTCAGATCACGGACTAGAAAGTGTAACTCGTATATGCCTGGGGGAGTGTGGTTTTTAGATTGGGCGCGTGACTGGTGAGGTGGTAATCAATTCCAACTTAGCCCCAATGGGTCCTGGACTATGGAAGTAGCGTTTTTGTTAACATTTATCCTGCAAATGATAATTAGCGGAGGGGGGAAGGTGTTGCCCGAGGTCTGCAAGCTGGGATATCTCACTCCGGCGTTTAAGAAACAGAAAGGAATGTAAACTGAAATGCTCACTGAAGGTGTACATAACTCTAAGCCCATCCATCATCTCATCATCCATTCCCGGGCGTGCTTGCCGTGCAAATCACACCACACGCTACTATTTCCTCACGTTAATCTCACCTGTTAACTCTCCTCTGGCGTTGCTTGCGTCTCGTGTTAGAGAGTTTTTCTCCACCTCGAAGACTATATATTATGCCCTGTTACGGACGCATGCATCACCTTCAGGGCATCACCACCAGCCTTTTCACACGTTTATTTTCCAAACGGACCCCGAGCGACGAAAGGGGTGGGGGGTCTCTCACACGCACCTTGCATGCTATCTCAGCACCTCAGCATTCTATGCTAAGTCACCTGTGGAGAGACTGTTACCTGGACGTTATCTCTCACTCCAGACATGTACTCTAGTGGAGGATAAACGCTTACTTAAGACAGTTCTGATGTTCTGCACGCTGTTCATAATGTGACTATCTCTCTCTCTCTCTCTCTCTCTCTCTCTCTCTGATACTCCGACAGACTGACTCTGTTAAATTGTCTGAATTCTTTATCAGCGTTAATTTGGTGATACTTTTTTCTTGTAATTGTTAATATCAACTAATTTCTCTTTCGTGTTAAAGTTTCTGAGAATTATAATTAACATTATTTTTTTTTCTGCCATTTACTGTAATAATGTTATTGTCTCCCTTACTCCATGTTCTTCCTCCTCTTCGCCCGTTTTCTTTCACCTTTTGCCCCATTTTCTCTTATTATCTACCGTCTTTTGTCCCCTTCGTTATCATGTGATTTATATTTCTATGTCTTTTTAAACTGTTCCTCCCTAGTGTTCCTTTAACAATCCAGTAGCGTTTTAAATGGGTTCACCTCACAGTCAACTGTCTAATCCAATCCCCCAGTCTTTTGCCGTGTCACATGCCTTGTAACTCGACTGTTGGCAGTCGATCTAGTATACTGTTACATCAATTTTCTTTATAGAGTCTTCTTAAAAACACTAATTGTTCCAAAGTTTATATATTTGTGTATACCTCTCTCTCTCTCTCTCTCTCTCTCTCTCTCTCTATCTATCTATCTATCTATCTCTATCTCTCTCTCTCATCCACCCATATCCCTAAAACTCTAGAGGCCTGTCCCTCCCTCCCTCCCTCCCGCCCTCCGTCTCCCCGCCTCCGTAACATCATCCACCCACCCTGTGCGCTTCTCTCCACACCGTTAGTCATCCACGTCTTCGCTCTACCCCTTCCCCCGCGCAGACGAGGCGGTGCCCGAGACGGTGGGAGCCGTGGGGACGGTGGAGTCGGTGCCCCTAGACGGCCACCTGCCCATGGAAATGCCACTCTACCACCTGAAGAACATCTACGTGGCCATCGCCACCCTGGCCTCAGCGTTGCTCATCTTCGCTCTAGTGGTGAGTAAAGGTTCCTCGCGAGCGACGAGCCCTTCCAGTGGTTCATTTCTCCACCGTATCAAACATTTTGCTTTTCAAAGATAACTTCACAGGGCAAAGGAATTGATGTCAGAAGAGAGTGTGTGAAATGTGTGAGAGGAAGGATGAATACCTTAACCAATATGTGTTGCACTTTCTCTTGAACGAACACCTTTGAGACTAAATTTTAGACGTAGCAGTTTCCTACACCGATATATTGACCACCATGCCAAGAAGTTAGGCTTAGCTTAAGCTTAAGTTAGCTCAACCTACACCTTGGGCTGGGCTAGGTTAAAGTTAGGCCAGTGCAGAACCGGGCAGAAGGTTTTTCAACCTTACTTGGGCAGACAGAGGGCTGAAAAAAAAGCGAGCAAGCTACAATGAAATCGTATTGTCAGGGAAAAACGCTCGCCTGTCATTTTTGTAAAGCTTTTAAAATGAATTGACGTCGGCCATATAGTACACAATATGATTCATGGCTTCTTTCTGGCATTTCTCACAGAGATATTGAGTCACTTTTTTTTGTATTTTTGACACGTTGCTGAAATTCATATGCCTTTGTTGCACTATCAGTGTCTTGCAGCGTTCCTCTGATGAAGGGAATTGGTGAGAAATCCTTATAAACGAAAGAATCACCTGACGCGTTGTCGCAGCTGAGAGGAAGGAGAGATAAATGTACCACAATAAATGAATTATGTCATACGCATAGTAAAAAAAAAAACATTCTGGTAGAGGCCTTTCTCTCGTGCTTATTTGGCATCACCTAAACGCCAGAACTAAAACCAGAATTAACGTAAAAGCTAAACTGTTGACAATAATCTCAAAATAGACGTGTGTCAATGCCCTTTAAGGCCCGTAAAAGACTGCCTCTGCCCGGCTTCAATTTACAGGAACATTATTGGAACAAAACGCTTTTAAAAGCCAAGTCAGAGGTTACTCGACTGCCTTGCGCTGGTCTCTCATTCATTTTTCATTGAAGACTAAACATCCTTATCATAATCGTCCTTCCCTAACAATGTTTTCAGTTTCCTAAAATTGAAAAAGAGTAATAACCTCTGCAGGAGAAGTTAATGATTCCAGTATTATGCTGGAGGAAGGTTGAGTAAATCATTACCTCAATCTCTCAGTAAACACTCCCTCCCTCTCAGGGTGTACTCTGAGTCTCTCTCTCTCCCTTGCCTGCTACGCCTACACCAACACCCATCTCATCCCAGGGTGTAGCCTAAAAGACCCCCTTCCCTCCCTCTTCTATCCCTGTCTTCTACACACCCCTACTCACCTCTCCCTCTCTCCACCCCCTGGAGGGTGCAGCCTGGGGTCGTGTGTGTGTGTGTGTGTGTGGGTGTGTGTGTGTGTGTGTGTGTGTGGGTCGGTCACGTGACTTTCGTGTTCCGCAGGTCGGGGCGTGTCACTGCCGGGTCAACAGGACGTACCGAAAGTGTTTCGTGAAGATGCCCCGTCCAAACAGTGTCTTCCACAACGTGAGAAGACCTCGGCCGACCTCCCTCTTCGACAAGCCCAGGTACCGTACAGAGACGAAACCTGTTCTGTTCTATATACATACCCATTATAGATTTCCTCATCCTGATATATCTGTCTTTCTATCATCGTTCCGTTTCTATCTCTGTAGGTTAGAACAGGCACATTTAGTCGAAAGATTCACCCCAAACGCAGCCTCAGTCCCGACCACACACTGTTGAAGCCAAAGGCAGACTTCCACTTCTATTCAGTGCTTCTCATTTTACCACTTCACACCCTATGTTGAGTTTATTTCATTTCTCTGGCACAGCACATGCTGTGAAGGTGTTATGGGTCCCCTTTTGTTCGGGGACAACACATGCTGTGAAGGTGTTATGGGTCCTCTATTGCTTGGACACAGCACATGCTGTGAAGGTGTTATGGGTCCTCTATTGCTTGGGCACAGTACATGCTGTGAAGGTGTTATGGGTCCTCTATTGCTTGGACACAGCACATGTTGTGAAGGTGTTATGGGTCCACCGTTGTTCGGACGTAACACATGCTGTGAGATGGTGTGCTTTATCACTTTGACGCAACACATGCTGTGATGGTGCTATGTGTCCTTCGTTCCTCACACACAACACCTGTATGTAAGGGCGCAATGGCTCCTCTGTGAGAGACAACAGACCACAGTGTTACGTCTACAGTCAGTGTAGTGAATTTTTTTTTCGCCTCATGATAATAAGGATACTAAATACACTGTAGCCTGGAAGGAACTGACAGCGTCAAAATACCAACCATTGGGGATTCTTCTGAGACCTCCTCGCGGCGCCGCCCTGGGCACATAAATCAATGCGCCTTGTCTCTCTGCCGCCTTTAAAAAAACGGGAAAATTAATAACCTTCCTGCAGCTCTGGAAGGATACTGAAGGGCGTCAGCATAATCATATACGTAAACATGGACGAAAAAAATGTCTTTTTTTCCCAGTAGGAGCTAGAAGACTAGACGTGTCTCTCTCTCTCTCTCCCTCTCCTCCTCCTCCTCCTACCCAGTCTCCTCTTTTTCTAGTGTGTGTGTGTGGGAAAAGAGGCCTTAGATGGAGCCATACCTAACACGTTTAGGATCTGATCCAGTCATCCTTCGTGCTCGTGTTACCCAAGACTGTTCTTGGCTGATGTGCCGAGGTGTGGAGGTCCTCCACAGGGCTTCCTGACAACACCTCACTTTGTTCTCAAGAGAGAAGTGGTGGTCATTACGAGACCCTCTTCGTGCAAGCTCCAGGTGCCTCATAGTATTTAACGAGCCAAGATCAGTGCTGGTAACGCCTTCGAGTCTTCTCCTGTTTTTGCTTTCGATATCCTGCAGCTTCTCTTTTTTTGGTACTCTATTCACCGATGCCTCCTGCCATGCCCTTGAATTCTTAACTACAACCTCCCCTGACTGCTGCTCATGTGTCCTGTCCCTCTGCCACCGTCTCCTGTCCCTTCAAGCACCGTCTCCTGTCCCTCCATTATAGTCTCTTGTCCAACCACACTGTCTCCTGTCCCACCACCACTGTCTCCTATCCCTCCCACATCGCCTGCCTCCCATCCCTCCACCGCTGTCTCCCATCCATCCCCCCTCCGCCACACCGTCTCACCGACCATTAACCTCCTGCAGAAGGGGAGACCGGACGAGCGCCCTTCGCCTGGAGGCGGACCCAGACGGAGCAGCGATGCCCATGACGTCGTCCAACTCAAACTCAGACGCCGTGTACTACAACATGGACCTGTGCGACAACCAGGAGCTGCCTCTCATCAAGTAGATGTCGACCAGTCGCGCCTCCCTACCTGAAGGGGGCCACCCCCGTCTGAAATCGGGGGCGCACCCCTCCACCTGAAGGGGGGTGGTAGGGTACCCCACCTGAAGGAGGCATCTCACCTGAAGGGGATAACCCACCTGAAGGAGGGACGGAAACCCCCACCTGATATATTGTTGAAACACTTTAATCTATACTCTTAAAAGCATTTTACTCTCCTCATCTCGACCAGTAGAATGACTTAAAGAAAGCTGATAAAAAAAAAAGATAATTTACATACCGTACTGTAACGTAATCATACATTATCTTATTTCTAGAATCCGTAGCGTAATCACATTTATTATATTAGTTACGTATCTGTATGTACGAGTAAACGACCGATCAGAAACAGCGAACGGGTTTTTTTTTTTTTGAGAGAGAGAGAGAAAGAATCGTTGACTGAAAGAGGCGAAGTGAATCGTCCCGCAAAGTTCTGAGAATGCGATGGAATTTCTGGCTTTCATGTCACTCTAGAAGAGGCATGACTGACTGCGTGTTTGCCAATGCCTTGATAGGTGATGGAACTGTACGAAGCATAACGAGAGTACCGGATAATTTCGTCTGAATCACTCCGGCCTCATCAGGAGATTCAGGAAAGCTACCTTCGCGTCTGACATCGCCAGGAGCGCCACAAGCGTGGTGGTGGTGGTGGTGGTGGTGGCGGCGTCACTACCACCACCGCCTTCATCGCTCTCGATGATTATCGGAAGACACGACTGGTGGAGGAAGATGAAACGCCAGGCTAGAGTTTCCCCCCACCGAAACTCCAAAAGGAACAATGAAACTTCGATGGAACCACATGAACTTCGATGCACTGATCTCAAAGACTGAAGTTCTTTACTGCGAATTGGCAGTAACTGGCAGTTACTGTTGGTGTCGTTGTCTCTCAGTATCAAGTATGCCATTTACAGAATTCAAGAAGGAACAATAATCCCGCAGAATCTCCCACCAGAGTTGTTGAGCGGTTCATCTCCTAAAGCTTCGAAGCTCCAACATCAGTGCTCGACACCCTACGCAATGAATCCCATCCTGTAGGGAGGCATAAGATGTCTTTAGAATAGAGAGATCGATGAAACAAACTGCAGGTCCCTTCAGTAAAGATACAAAGTGATCAAATAGAAATAAGTAAACAGTAAAGGATAAGGTTAATTATAAGTCAAGGGAGAGCTGAACGATCAATATGTGAAAAACATAAATGTGGTTTACCATAGGAAGACGGAGCGTGAGAATGTTACCAGCATGTTGAATGGTATCTGGTATCAATGTACTGGACTAAACATCAGTTAGGAACGATGCATTACATTCTTATGTGGGGAAAAAAACATTCTTAGACCAGCCACATAAAGTGTATGTGGCGATGACAAGAGGCAGATTATCCTGTGGCCAGATTATTGATAATTACTCGAATCGTTTTGATATATATAATCTCATCAATAGGCCTCGAAGTAAGCTTTACCCTGAGGCTCTTAATCACCAGTTGTGTCCGAGATAAGACGGTCAAATTGCTATCAGAGGTAACGAGAGTGTGTGCCTGGATGAATTTCTTTGAGTCGAGAGAGAGAGAGAGAGAGAGAGAATGTGCACCGGAATGTCCTTCGGCAAAACTGAGGCCAGTATTTACCGAAATTGGAAAAAAAAAATACAAAAAATATGTATAATTCCAAGCATTGCTAGCCAAAAGCTTAAAACAGCCGGTGTTTTAAGTAAATGCTGAAGTATCAGGAATTTCGTTCACACTTATGAAACACTATAAGTACATCAAACTGAAATTTAAGACATTTTCTAAGTATCACTAGATCTTGCACTCTGTTACTTATCGTTCTGGTTAATATTAGTTTACGAGGTCTTGCTTGACCTGGTAAACCAATTCCCTCTTTATATAAACTTTAAGAACAAAGAATTCATGACGTGATTTCCTTTTTTTCTACCAGTCTAATTATTAATGTGAGTTTAGATTTTCAAGAGATCAGCTCTGAGCAAAGGGTGCTCAGCCTAGGGTGTGAGGAACTCTGCCTTCACAATGCGTTTTGTAGTTACGATAGAGCTGTTTCGTCACTTCGATAACCACCGGTGAGTGTCGAGTGAACCATATGAAGCGCATTCAGTGCCACCGAAGCGCGTGTTGACCAGCAACATAGAAAAAAAGACATTTAAATGGCTTACCTAAATAGTTTTTGGTCTACTTAGATTCTGTTGTTTATGTGCACCTTTTGTTTAACAGATAAAGTACACTTTTTTTTAATCATTCACCAAGAAACATCACTAATTCTACTTCTAATGTGATGTAGGTGAGGTGGAAGGTAGAGCGTGTGTGTAAAAGCCATTGAACTCTGGACTAATAAAGTCTGGTGGGAGGAGAACGAAGACTTGTGTGTGTGTGAGTGGAAGTGTGTGGAGGGAGGTGGAGATACGCTCCCACAAGTCCACAGAACTGAAGACATGTGGAAGTGAGTGGATTGGCTGTGGTTACCCGAACCACACGTTCCCAACCCCAAAACCTGAAAATACACGCATATAGCAGTGAGTGTGATGAGTAGGACGAGACCTCATACTTGTTACCACAGATCTCCTCCTCTGAGCTGGACTTCATACTGGTCGTGGTCAGATGAGAAACGTCTTGAACCACATTTGGAAGTGCGGTAGTAAAGATCCCACTGTGATAACACGCTATGGATGCGTCTGGTCGCAGAGTTGCTCCAGAGAAATGAACCAGCGAGTGTGTGTCATAGCAGAAAAAAAAAAATTTCTG
This sequence comes from Panulirus guttatus, assembly GCA_032361385.1. Taxonomy (NCBI): domain Eukaryota; kingdom Metazoa; phylum Arthropoda; class Malacostraca; order Decapoda; family Palinuridae; genus Panulirus; species Panulirus guttatus. The sequence continues at coordinate 8,623 of JAUUDW010638119.1, forward strand.
TGCTTCTCTTTGTAAACATTCGTTCCAAAATATTATTTCTTTGGTCCATTACGATTAAGTGAATCGTCTGAGGTGTTCAGTGTCTTCACAACAGTGCCAAGGAGAAGAAAGAATCACTGGAAAAAAATGACATAACGAAGTAGTGACCTTATGGAAAAGAATTATGACCTAGTTACTAGAAACGCAAGGTCCATCCATAGCTCACCTGCACCACATATTTTTTGCTCTGCTGGTGACCTGTGTGCAGTCAGTGCCAAGATCTCAGAATCCTTCCGCTTTCAGCTGCGTTAGTCGTTATAACGGACGCCCCACACAAGTGACACTGACTCCAGCAAGCGAAACGTTCCACGCGACGTTCCCACACGTCCTGTCTCTCTCGCTTCGCAGGGTGACTGGGTCGTAAACGTTTGCGAACGTTTCACTGTCGACCATAGTAACTGTGAGGATATGAGTTTAAAAAAAGTAAGGCTTCTTTGTGATTCTGTATTACACTGCTGAGATGCAAGACATACATATATATATATATACATTAGGATCAACTGTAAGAGAGGAAAAAAAGAGACGTGAGGGGTAAAATATTGGCTGCGTTTTATCTCTTTGCTTTCTGAGAATAGTAGACTAGTTTCAGGATAGGGGCAGCTTATTCCAGTCTCATGGAGTGTAGTGAATCCTAAGGGAAAAGCAGTCAGAGCTAAAGTCTCAATATGGCTCATCTCGTTCAAAATATGCACAATATTTTCTCGCCATTTGTTAAATACACACACACACACACACAGTATTAGTGATTTTTACAAGAATGGCCAGATTTACTCTTTCTTTACTATTTGTATATCATTATTATCATTATTATTATCATTATTGTCACTCAACTCTTCTCCGCTTTCCTCGTAGACCTAAGGAGAAGTGGGGATTTTTAAAGATATATTTACGATACCATTGTATAAATGTCCATATTTGTTAAAAGAGAAAAAAAATATCACTATTTTGTCCATTTCTGTGGGCGTGTAAAATGTGTGAACTGTTCGTCTTTATGATTTGTAGAATTTTATATAGCTTCACGCTCTTTTGGAAAAACAATGTCTGTATTTATAAGAGTATCTTTTAATTAAAAATAGCCTTAAGGAATTCTAATGTAATGATTTTCAGAGTAATACAATAAATATCCATCACTATAGATGTTGTACATTTGTGTTTTGCTGTGGGGTTGGTTCCCTCCCTCGAGTCTTTGGCCCGATTCTGATGTGATGGTTTCTCCCCGAGTATATCTCATACTGAGGGAGTGTACGACTACATATATGTACTGCCAGTCATTGTGGTACGACCACATTACTAGGCCTGATGCCACAGCCACTTGGACTACCGCTGCTGCTACTACTGTCACTACTACTACTCCCGCTGCTACTACTACTACTACTTCTACTAATAGTATTCCTACTGCTACTGCTACGACTACAAATACTACTATTACTGCTACTACTGCTGGTGCTACTACTACTACTACTACTCATACTACTAAAACTACTACTACTACTGTGACAGCTACTACTACTACTACTTCAACTACTACTACTGTTGCTGCTTCTGAGTACTTCCTGAAGGATGGAAGGCTCCCTACGTAACACAGATATTCATAAAGGTAATAAGTCACTGCTCGGAGATTTATCGTCCAAATAGCTTCAAGTCTGTAGTTGGGAGAACTGGTGTGGAAACCATCATTTGGGTCGGGATCGTAGACCATTCAGAGGACCACCACTTGATAAACGATTTTTTGCCAGCAAGCGCTCACGCCTGACAAAATCTGTGTGATATCTTTGGATTTCCACGTGAAAGGTTGCTAAGAAAAAAAATTGTCACAATTTACAGATGGAACTCCACCTCTGTCCACCACATCCTCGTTTCCTCCACCTCAAGCTGTGTGAGGTGGATCCACAGGGGAGTGGTGGTGGGGAGGGCCAGTTTTCTGTCGGAGTGTCAGCAGACTCTGCTTGATCTGTGGCTGACCAGAGGAGGAGGAGGATGGAGGTGACTGTGACTGTATGGCTGACTGACAGTCACACACCACAGTCCATTCACAACGCGGGTTAGAATGGAAGGCCAGTGTGAAGCTGGATACCTCAACCGTACATCCAGAACACCTCCGGGGGTCTTAAAAAGTAAGCTCAGATTACTTCTGGGCCTTAAGAGTAAGTGCAGATTACCTTTGGGCCTTAAAAGTAAGCTCAGATTACCTTTGGGGCCTTAAACGTAAGCTCAGATCAACTTACGGCGTTAAGAATACGTTCAGATTAACCCCCTTCCCTCACCACCTCGATTGAAGACGAGATAATGAATCCCAATGTAATCTTCGTCCCTCGGCCCCCTAGTCTTGTAGTAAAATACTCAGGATTTTCTCTCTTGATAG
>JAUUDW010638130.1:0-11022 GCA_032361385.1 Panulirus guttatus
ATATATAGGGGGATGGACAGTATTTTTTAGTGGACACTATTTTGTATGTAATTTAGACTTTATAAGTGCATATAATTTTCAGTACTGAAGGTTTTTGAAAGTGGTGAGAAATTGAGAAAGTTATCTTGTTTTATGATTAGAAAACTGTGTATGGTGATAATTAATTGTTTTATGATGCAGATATTATTTTTTCTTCATCTTTCAGATGCAATATGGAAGACCTTGAACAGCCTACAGGGACATGGTTCCAAGTAAAGAGAAACCTGAAAGCCCCCATCAAGTTTTCCCTTTAATTATATAGATGCTGTAGCCACACAGTCTAATAGCAATAATGTGTGATGACAGTGACTATGAGGAATTTGGGTTAATAAAAGAGGATGTTGTAGGAGGGGGATGTATCATACTTGCAGGGAAAGATGATAGTGAAGAAGAAATAATATTCATTGACTCCAACAAGTGCTCAGTTGCCTGCCAGACAGATGCAGCATATCTTGCCAAACTTCCCATTCTTCCCTCTATTCCCAATGTCCCTATTTTCTTTTGTGCACAGCCATCACCCTCTATTGTAACTACTCAGTGCAGCATTCCCCACTTAGTTGATATTGGGGTGGGAACCAGTTCTTCAAAAGCCTGTTCCAGAACTCTTGATGAAAATGAGCAGCACTCCGACAAATCTGATGCCATCTCAAGTGCGTCACTCTTCATTCAAGAAACTGAAAGTAAGTGGAATTACATATTACATTTTTCACTTTTCAGCTGTTTACAATGTGTCTTGTAACTTCTTATATTATGAAAGGCTGGATCCTCACACATCTTATTTACCCATCTAATCCATCGCTCACATGTTTTACTCTCTTGATAAAAACTACTCTGATCCACACATCCTCTACCACACTTGAAACCAAATTGTTCCTCCCCAGTCTGATGCTCTTGCATGCCAGCACCCCCTTAGTCATTGCTCTTCCATATGGCTTACCAAGTACACTCAACAAACATACCTCTGTGATGTGCCTTCATACAGTGGGACTGTACAAGCATTCCATCTGTCCTCAGGAACCTCACCATGATCCATACAGTTTACTTTATATTTTTGAGCAAGGCTTTGTATTCTGAACAGAAGTTTATTTATGAGCGATTTAAAACCTCTGTACTTGTGTCACCAGTGCTAGGTTGAATTAATCTTGGCAGACAGCTTCATTCATCTACCTAAGTTTACAGACAGTATACTTTGGGCGTAAGTATATTAACTCATTTTGTCTTGTAGCATGGTTAACTTTGTATATAAAAGGGTTTTGCCAAATCTGTTATTTACATTTTTTTTACTTTTCTGTAGATAACTCAATAGCATTAACTTTTTTGATTGGTGCTCGGATTGATATGCTAAATTTTATTTTGAAGAAAGTAATTTAAAGCATTGCTGATGCAGGAAGAATGTACAGTATACTTAATGATAATTTATGACTGAGACATGTTGAAAGATTTTGTAGCATGCTTATATTTTTCATTTTCCTGATTAATGTAACTAAATAAATTTCTAGTCATATCATAATAATATGTTTTGAATCTTTTATATTCTGTTGTTTTGTACTTTAGGATGGTACTTTTTTTGAAACAGTGGGTATTGTTTTTTTTGGGTCACAATAGTTGTGAAAACTTTTAATACATTTAGTAGCTAAGTTATAGTTACCCCAAATAAGGATAAGTATGCTCCACTTAATTTATTTCTTTTTCTTTTGCAGGAACAGCATTAACATCTGAGGGAGTAGCACTGTCCCAGAAAGTGAAAAAATCTAAAAGCTCTGTTAAGACAGTGAGCTTTGAAGTTCCCAATAAGACTTCAGTTAATTCTCCTGAGGCTATTACAGATACTACTAAGATGAAGAAAAAAAGAGGAAGAAAAAAGAAAGTAATTCATGATGTCGTACAAGAAGCTGATAAACTAGATTCTTGCTTTACTCCATTAACTGTACCTGAAAGCAAATTTTCAGGCAGAAGAAAGAGGAGAAAAAAACGGGATGCAGACTTTGAATATGATCTTGGTGACAGTGAGGATGAAATAAAGATTGAAGAAGATGACGATCGAGATGAAGATTGGAAAACTGGAAATATAGATATAAGTGATGATGAAGACTTAGAGGAAGAGAAAAGTTTAAAGAATGGTTGGAGTAAAAATGATGATATAAAAGCAATAATTCCAATAGCAGATCTGAAAGATGAATTGAAAGAAGAGTGCACAGGTGAGGACATGGACTACAAAAGTTTAATTGATGCAGTTGCACAGGAATGTGGTGACAGCAGTGATGATTATGATGATGGAGAGGAAGATTCAGATGAAGGTACAAGTGATAATAACTCTGGTGGTGACACATCTCATGTTAGTGGAAACAGAGTCCTTACAGTTGGCATAAGTGACCTAGCTCCAGAAAGTGAATACAAAATTTGTAAGCAGCTTAAAAAATATTCTGAGAGGGCAAGAGAAAAATACCATCAGGAAAAAGTATTAAAGGAGGATGGAAAAGTGATGTATAAATGTCTGAAATGCAGTGAAGAGTTTGATCAGCGTATACAGCTTAAGGAACACAGAAAAGTACATACAACAAAGGTTAGAGTATATGAATGCAGTCACTGTGATAAAGTATTTACTGAAGCTCGTAAGTACTATTCCCACTTGGGCTTCCATGATCGCCTTTTTGAGTGTCGTTCATGTGGACGACGATTTTCTCTTTTAGGTAATTTAAAAAAGCATCTCAGCATTCATCAGGGTGCCCCAGACCAGGTATGTGAAGTGTGTGGAAATCAGTTCTTAACTCCAGACCAGTTGAAGCTACACCATGAGACACAGCACAATGATGACAATATTCGTAATTACAAAATAGAGTGCGTACATTGTGGCAAAAAATATGTTCGGCAAGAAGCTTATTACCAACATATAAATAAAGCTCCATATAATTGCTCATTGTGCGATGCTTCGGTGGGTTGTGAGTATAAGTTGAAAACTCATGTAAGGTACCAGCATGGTCAGTGTGTTTGTGAATTTTGTGGAAAATCCTTTAAGAAAAATTCACTTATACACCACATTAAAGTAGTTCACAAAGAGGCATGTGTCCAGTGTCCTCGCTGTCCAAAGAAATTTGCATATCGTTCAAAGATGTTAGCTCACTTTGATGCTAATCACACAGTTGAAAAGAAATATAAATGCAATCAGTGTAATTATGCTGCACGAACTGTGAATACACTTAACCTGCACAGACGCAGGTACCACATGGATCCCAGTAAACTTAGACGCTATGGTTGCAAAATATGTGGACGAAAGTTTTTCCTACCTTCTAAGCTCACTCTCCATTATCGGACTCATACTGGAGAAAAACCATTTAAGTGTCAGCGTTGTGGCAAGGCATTTGCTTCAAAGTATAATATGATGGAACATGAAAAATGTGTACATGGTGAGTGCATACAACTCAAACACCCTGATGGTAGCACTACTGTACGGGTGGTGAAGCACCGCCGTGCCCCACGTGCTCCAGGTCGGCGTTGTGACTTGTGTGGTGTTGATTTACCATCATCTTCAGCAGTGCTTACACACATGAGGGAAGAACATGGTGCCCAGTCATTACCAAATGATTCAGGGGGATCTAGTAAAGGTAACATTAAAATGGAGCCTGAAGATACAGAATCACTAAGAGATAAATACCAAGCAGCAAGTGAACAATATGAGGTGATAGAGGGTAATGATCAGGATTTGATATTCAGTGCCTCCTCTGGGTTGGTAAGCATTAATGCAGATTCCATCCCAGAGTATGCAACTCATGTGGAGATTGATGGTGTGGAATATCAGGTTGTTCGGCAATGATAGTTCACAAACATTATTATGTTTTTTCAATGATCCATAAGATTAAAACCTGTCATCTGTTATTTTCTGACTATTTTAGAAAACATGCATTATATTGGAATATATGATTTTTTTTTTAAGGCACAGAATCCTTTAACATTGTATTTTTATGTTGGAATATGAAGTGAAATTAAGGTTTTCATATTTCAGAAACTTTAAGTTTTCTCACTATTAAAGTTTTATTATATCTAACAGGAAAAACAGTAACCTCTTAATTATATTTAAAGAAATTTTGGAATATTTGTGTCATATGTTGCAAAATTATCTATTATAATTCATTATGTGATAAAGTGTACAGAAAGATTGTATAGACACAGTTTCATTAATTGTGATATTAAAATTTTTAGTTTTGTAACAAATAATCTATTAACCTACAACAAACCTGTGGCGTGTGGGAGGAGAGTTAGTTGCAGTGTTCATTTTGTACTGGGAGGAGTGTTAGTGATTCCAGGTCAAGGTGGATCTGAATCTAAGATGTGTGATTTAACCATTGCTCTTTAATGTTTGTAGATAGGATGGTGAGTGAATTAAACAAAAGGGTTTTAGGAAGAGGGGCTAGTCTGCAATTGTGGGGATGCCTGGGAGGTGAGTCAGTTGTTGTTTGTGGATGACTTAGACCTGTTAGTAGATTCGGATTGACACCAACTTCTACAGTTTCTGTGTTTAGGAAGGTGTGTGAAGGAAGTTGAGAGTTAATGTGAATAAACATAAGGTTATGAGGTTTAGCAGGGCGAAGAGACAGATTGGTTAGATATTGTGCTTGAATGGAGAGAATCTGGAAGAAGTGGAATTTTTTAAGATACATTAAATATGAATATAGGAGCTGAAATGAATGACAGGGTGGGTAAGGGGAAAAAAATTTTTTGTGCATAAAGGAGTGTGTGGAAAGAGATCACTGTCTGTAAGGATTAGCTATATTTGTGTTGTAATATTGGTGCTAGTTTGGGGATCAAAATAAAAAGAACAGAAGAGGATGGATGTGCTGGAAATTAGATGCTTTGAGGTCATTATGTAGTTTAAGGAGGGATGATCATATGAGAAACAACACTGTAAGTAAAGAAAGCATTAAGGGACAGCAGAGTCTTCCCAACCCTGACCTATGCTGCCAAAACATGGACATGAGATAAGTCACAGTGGTCAAGAATGCAGGCTGTGGAAATGAGTTGTTTGAAAAGAACATGTGGTATGACTAAATGGAATAAAGAAAGTAATGGGGGTGAATGAGAGATTTGGTATGGCAGGAAATTAATCGTAAAGTAGTAGAGTGGGTGAAATATAATACTTTGTGGTTTGGGCATGTGGAAAGAGTAGAAGGTGCAGATTTTACTAGAAGAGCGTATGACATTACAATTAAAGGTGGTGGTGTGAGAGGAATACCACCTGTGACATAGGGAAATTGAGTGGAAGAATACTGGAGGGAGAGAAATGGAGGAAGCATGTAAGGACAGGGATAAGCGGAGACTTTTGCTGTAGCCACCCCCATTATGGAAGTTTCCAGAGGGAACTTCTGTAGTGGGGGTGGTTCTAAGAGGGAACAGGCATCAGAGACATAGACAGATAGATAGTGTAAAGAGTGTTATGGCTGTAAGCTGAGTATAACAGACAACTGGAGTGGATTGGACATTAGGAAAGGACAGGTGAAAGAGACTAAGAGGATATTTGTGTCAGAAGAGGAGGGAGAAAGGAAGAGGGGTAGACTGAAAATGAGATGGAATGATGAAGTGAAAGTTACTTCGAGTTCTTGGGACTTGGACATGCAGGAGGGTGAGAGGTGTGCAAAGGATTGAACAAATTAAAGCACTGTGATGTACAGAGGATAATTTGCTTGTCAGTGGGTTGAGTCTGGGTATATAAAGTGGGCAGGAGAAACCACAGGATCTGTAGTGCTTGGCTGTGGATAAGTGGGCTTTAGTTTGTACATGACAGCTAGAGATTAGATTTGAGAAAATGAGGTTGTTCTTTGCCTATTCCTGGCACTACTTCACTGTGTAAATAACAGTGAACTAGTTTAAAAAAAAAACATTAAACTACTTATTTTCATTTCTATTTATGTGGTTCCCCACCTCAGCGAGGTAATGTCAGGAATAAGTAAACTATGGTCTCATTTGCACCCATCCACAATGTAGCTGTCATTTACAATATACTGAAACCAAAGCCTAGGATTACCGTGACTATTTTGTATTACCTGGTATAGCCCATGGACAGCACATCACTACCATGTACAAGATCAAACCAGTTCACTCTATCCCATATACACCTCTCATTACCTGAATGCTCAACCCCTGATACCCCCAAAGCCTCCCTTACTCCATTGTTATGTCACCTTCATGGTCTCCCCCTCCTCCTTCTTCCCTCCACTTCTAACATGTAGATCCTCTTGGTAGGTCTTTCTTTGTTCATCTTCATATTCCAACCCATTTCAGCAAATCCTGGTCAGCTCTCTAGATTGGACTGTACCTACTGCCCACCTCTCTCTTAAACTGTAATTCTTGTAGTGGTCAACTCACCTGATACCATATATCCTCAGACGTTTCACTTCTAACACATCTACCCTCTTTATTTTGCAATCAAGGCCCAAGACTCACATCCATACAATACTGTCTGATCTAGTATGCATTTAAATATGCTCATCTTTGCCTTAAATGACATGCTCCTTCATGTACCCAGGAACACAGTCCCCTTCCCCAGCCTATGATTCACCTTATCCCTGGCAGTTCCATGTTCCTCCTTGTGCACCCCACTTTCTCCAGATCCTCCCTGTTCGAACTAACACTCAAACCATGTAGTATCTTTCTCCTGCTACCTCATTATTTTACTTTTGTTCATATGCAATCAAGCCTTTTCATTTTCACACTCCCAAACTCTCACCAGCTTCTGGAGCTCTGCAACCAGATCTATGTCGTATGCAAGCAGCAAGTGATCCATATCCTATGCTTCCCAACTCCTAGCATGCTATAAACCTACCCCTTGTATTTAGCTCCCTTACCACCTTGTCCATGAACAGATTAAAAAACCACAGTAACATCGCACATCCTTGATACCGATCCACCTATGCTAGGATGCACTTACCCTACCTTCCTACTTGCACACATGCATTAGTCTCCTAATAACAACTCTCACTGCATTTGGTGACTTTCCATTTACCCTATGTATTCGAAGCATATTTCACAATGCCCTTCTGTCAACCTTATCATCTGCTTCTGTTAACTTCTCACTTTGCTTTGGGTTACCATAGATAATTATTCTACTAGTGTCTTTTTCCTCATTTACCTTTTTGTTCTTGAAGGAAATTCATACTGTAGGTTGCTTTTTTGTTTTTATTACTGATACGTAAAACCTTACTGTTATTGATATTAAAATTTATCTGCCACGCATGAATCCAATATGTCAGTCTGTCTATGTCCGTTTGAAGCAACAAATGTTCAGTTTCTGTTGTAGATTCATTTACGAGCTTACTATGGTCTGCGAATGTCAATATCTTAAAATGCAGCCCATTATCAATATCATTGGTATAAATAAGAAAGAGAACTGGTCCTAAGACTGATCCCTTTGGCATACTACTTATTACATCTAATCACCTTTCAGGTTTGACCTTAATCACTACTCTTTGTTTACAGCCAGTTAATGACTCTCAGGTATTTGATGTTGCCTGTGGGGTTCCTTTGTAAATGTCTGACTCCTTGCCAGAATGCTTTTGGGTCACTGTAGAAAAATTAGAGACCGTAACATGCAATCAATCAAAAATTCTTCTTAGAAAATGTGCAAGGAAGTACTTGTGTGGTACCAGAGTAGTGAATGAATGGAGCGAACTGAGGAATGAAAATGTGAATGCTGACTGCAGACAAAAACTTAGAAAACTAAGATAACAGAAAAAGCTCGAGAGTTAGGGCCTCACAAGTGTGAAGTCCTTCTTTATACAATACAAATAGGATTAAATGCACACACACACACACAAACACACACACACAAGGGTGTATGTCATGCCCATCTATGTGAAAGGAGACCGGAAAGAGGTACTGAAGTACAGGCCTGTCTCAGTGACGAGTGTGGTAAGCAAAGTTTTAGAAGAGATAATTAGAAAGCAACTGGATGACTTTCTACGGAGGTACTACAGAGAAGAAATTACCTAAGTATGAAACATCACGGTTTTAGTTAAGGAGGTTATTTGCAATAAACCTTAGATTTAATAAACCTTAGATTTCTACGAAAAAGTGAGCTGTCTTAGACAAAGGGGAAGGCTGGGTGGACTACTTGTATTTGGACTGCCAGAAAACACTGGGCATAGGACCGCATGAGAGGCTGATTGAAAAGCTAGAGCACTGAGGTGGTATACGGAGCAGACTCCTCCAATGGATAGAAAGTTTTCTCAGTAGAAGTGAAAAAAAAGGACTCCTGTCAGAGGAGCCTTCTCCAAACGGGTCGAAGAGAGCAGCGTAATGCCACGGGGTTCTAGTTCTGGGACCATTACTCTTCTTGCTCCATGTATATGACTTGCCTGAAGGTATAAACTTGTACCCAAGTATGTTTGCAGATGATGGAAGAGTCATGAGGTAAGTGAAAGCGAGGAAGATTGTATCAGTTCACAGGGGTACCTAAACTGACTCCAAAGTTGGTATGATGTATTGATGACGAAATTCAACCCAAGCAAATGAAAAGTAATGCGAATGAGACAAAATGAAAGTTGACCTCTATCTGTTTATTACTTGTTAGGAAATAAGAATCAGGATTTTGTGTACGAAAAGGATTGCAGAGTCGGAATCGTCCCAAACATGTCGCTAGAGACCCATATTAGAAGAATTACTCATGGACAAACTATTTTCATTTTACGCAGGAGGCTCCAGTCACGGACAAAAGTTCACATCAAGGCCGGGCCTTAACTGAAATATGGAAAAGATAATGAAAATAAAAAAACAAAAACAAAGTATTTACACTCTTTTGAAGTGTTAAGTCATAGTTATTGGGAAAGACGTAAGAAGGTAGAGAGTTCCAAAGCTTCAAAGTGTATGGAAAGAAATTGTTATTAAAACGGCCCACCCCTGAGTTGCTAACGGCAACACAGCAATCATGTGAGGCAGCAGCTTGCCGAGTATTGTGTGGTCTAGCTAATGGTGTGAGTACACGAGCAGCCAGTTCTTTGGAGCAAAAGCCAAAGTAATACCTATGGAAGAGGGAAAGTGAACCAACACTGAGGTGCATGACAAGTGGTTCAAATTAGCCTGACAGAGCTGAAAAGTCGGCCATTTTCGATTCAACTCTGTCAAAGTAAGGATACAGAGCTAGAACCACCCCAGATGTGAGCGCACTACTCCATACAAGAACGAATCAATCCTTTGTGTAAACAGAGCAACTGTTCGGAAGAAAAGAAAGTTCGACATATCAACAGGACTCTTAGTTTCTTAGAGACACACTTAGGTATTTCCGATATGTGGGGTTTCCAAGACAGATTGGATGTTATTACTAATAACAAGTATTTTAAGACTTAAGAAGTGGAATTATGGAACAGCCAAAGGCAAGAGGAAAGTTTTGAGGAATTTGTGGCAGAGAGACTAATAGAAACCGGATTTTGAAGGCACTGAACAGGGAAATGGTAAAAGTTTTAAAACTCGGAGGAGAAAAGAGTGAGGGGCAAGCTGAACACAACCTTTAAGTTTTTAAAAGATATCAATGATGTGGACAGTAAACAGGTCTTCGAGAGATATAAGGACAAAGCAACCAGAGGACATACCATGATATAAAGCAAGGAACTTGCGAAAAGAAAAACTGTAAAGAAACACATTTACAGTATAAGAATGATGGATGAATGGAACAAGATGAATGAGAGCATGGTTAATGCAGAGAGCATACGTAAGAGTAAGAAGTTGTATGACATAAGAGAAAGTTCAAAAGATGGGGTCCCAGAAGTGTGAAACTCCCTCTCTGTACAGTCGAAACAGGTAATTACACACACACACACACACACACACAAGTCTTCATGGAATAGTGTTTGACTATGATTCAACATGGGCCAACCCGGCGTCGGACCCGGATGGGTTCAAATCCTAGGCGTGGCAGTCGGCCTACACCCAACCTAAATGTTCATCCTCCCTTCGGGGCTGGTCTATAAATGGGAACCTACATTTTAAATGTTTATGTGTGTGTGTGTGTGTGTGTGTGTGTGTCTGTGCACACGTACATACATAGGAGTAAAGACAAGATACGTATATACAAGGTAAGGAGATGAGACAATACGATTGTTAAACTCCCTTCCCGTAGAGGACAATCAGGTCCATTATTACAAATCGGTAGCTTCACACACGCAAATGCCATTGCAATGATAACCCTTTAAGATAAGAACGTACTAGGTGCACTGCATTAACGTACTACTGACAAAAGAATAATGAATCTATAGAAAAAAAATCCCCTTCGGTGATCTCATGCCCTTTACAATAACTTATTACCAATTCTACTTTCCGTCCTGCTTTTCATTCCCAAGGCAGAAGAAGCCTGATGTCAACAACCAGTAATAATGCTAAGATTAATGACAATTTTTATTGGGTGTTCGATCATTATTTGTCTAACGTCTTTTCTAATTGTGAGGACTTAGCGAGGGGTTGGGAAACACCAGGAACAGCATCGTGCTTGATTGGGTAAGTACAGAGGTGGCATAGCTCAGGGGCGAGTTGATACAAGGGATAGTACCATCCCAACACCTGCTCCTCCCGACTGTCAGCCGGTGAATGAAATAGCTTACGTTTAATTCCGTCTGTTGGGAAAGAAATTTCATAAACCAACACTCGAGGCTTCTACCGTCGCTGTTAGCAACGTAATAATAATGATAACAATAAATATGATAATGATCATATACATATGAAAAATGATACTATTAATAATGATAATAATAAGGTCTACTACGAGAATAAGAAAAAACACCCCAAAACATTTGAACCCGTCTCGTGTTGACCTTGAAACTGTCAGTTGAAAGTGGAGCGTAACTACCAATTTTCTTTGTCTAACTTTCTTTTGATTAGTATCTAATCAGTCTAAGGGTCTATGATGCCCAATAAAGCTGGTGGTGGTGGCGCGTCTGCGCGTGCAGATGATCTTGGTAATGCGATTTCCTGAAGTAAATTATTTCTGCTAAGTATCAACTTAAC
>JAUUDW010638152.1:0-11022 GCA_032361385.1 Panulirus guttatus
GTCCTGGAGGGGAGGCAAGTGGCGCCGTACCTGGGGGACCAATCCCCCGGGTTTTATTGGTGTCGTTGGCTGGTAGTTATCTTGGCCTCGTTAGCAGCTTATTAATCACCCAGGTCGGTTCATCAACTACCGATATGTGTCTCGGCAGCTAACGAGGGCCGGAGGATCGTTAGCCGTTAAGTATGTTATTACCGGTGGATGGATGGATGAGGACAGGGACGAAACAATGTGACAAGCGAACCATCGTTAAGTCCGCCCCCCTCGTGGCCCCTCTGACGCCACCGCCCTTCCACCCCCTGAGGGGAGGAGCGAGGGGAAAGGGAGAGAGAGAGAGAGAGAAAGAGGGGAGCCGGTGTATTGGCAGGTGGGGTCCGCACTGGGCCAGAGGTCAAACGCTCTCTGGAGAGGCAGGTGAGGCCGACCCGTTCCCTGGACAACACACGTGACCTGCCCTCCTGCTGGCCGGAGAGCAAGAGTAACGTGGTGGAGGAGTCGTTTGGTGCCACGGGAGAGCCAGCCAGCTCTCGACGGCTTCGCCAGCAGGAGATGGTTTAGTCCGAATCACCAGATGAAGTGACTCGTTCATTCTCCTGCACGGGGAAAAAAAAAACTGGAACTTCTTTACGCGCGACGTAAATCCTGGAAGCCCCAGGATGATGCTGGATTACCTGAGGTGAATTTCAGATTCTTTTCTTAACCGAAACAGCGACGAACTTATGTTTATAATGAACTTGAATAGTTTCAAGAAGTGAATTGCGAACTTTTTCAAATTGCGACTCGGAAAAATTACCAGTTAAGTTCGACAGGAAATTTAAAGGAATGTTTTCTGGATATATGCTTCATATGATGTTGTGAAACCGTTCAGTGTTTTACATCCAGTCAGTCAATGATTACTGAAATATGTAGTGAACTTATCTGAATATATTTTACTATGTATGTGTACGAATGATGGTCCGTGGGAGACTGACTACAGCTTGAATACTTGGTAATATGAGAAAAAAGATAATCAAGTGTATTTCAAACTAATTGAACAACCGATTGTTTATGTTTAAAGATAGCTGAGGTGTTTGGGAAATATCGTTCAGTTCGTATAAAGCTTTAATGTGTAGAACTGACCTTTTGACAAGTGACCAAAATTTAATGCAAATTTATAAGCGATAATCTCCACGAAAAGGATTTAACACATGAACCGATTACTTTTTTCTTTGTAAGTGCTTGAAAAAGTGACATTCAAACCAGAATTAGTAGAAGAATCGCTTTTTTTTGTGAAATGAATAACAAGTGTCGCATCTAGAAATTCGTCTGTGTTTTCTGATTGTTATGGACCAAATTGGGGGAGGTCAGTGGGAATGTTGGTGACGACATTTGGAAAAGATCTTTAAACTTGAACGTTGGGAGAAAAACCAGTTGATTATTTTCTGAAGTGAATTTGTTTGTAGTTAGAAAGGCTAATGTAAATGTTTCGAAATCCACAAATTGAATTTATGACTATGATTGTTTTACAGAGTAGGCCAGTGTTTTGAACATGCTCGAGTAAATAAACGGGAAATTTGATTGGAGTGTGTAAGACAGTGTGCACCCTGTTGGGAAAACTTATCCACGCACTTGTCAAAAGTTCTTTCCAGAATGATCGTGGAATTTTGTAGTTATCAAGTGACAGAAAATAAGTTCATAAGTGACCCACTACTTTCCTGTGCTATTAAGGAAAAGTTCTCATATTTATATTTGTGTTGCTGTTGTGAGACTGTCTAGATCTGTTATTCATCATGTGTGAAGACATCTTCTGATGACGATGATTAAGTTATTTTTGCTGGTGGTTATAACTTGATGTTGACGGCCCCAGTGACCCTGACAGTTGATAGGCCAAAATCCCAAACAACCAACCAATCAGCAATGCGATTTAGGATAGTTATCTTAATTTGTATAGATATTGTGGTAATTGTAAGTGATCATAACTTTGTTATCACTGGCAGGTTATTCGAGTTGCTTAAGAAAAGTTTGGCCTCTGTATTTGAGTAGATGAACACGTACGAATGATCAGATTTTTGAGTTGTCTTTGGGTTGTAAGTTTAGTGTGGAAATTGGTATGTTATGGTGCTAGTGACCGAATTTTAAGACTGTTATACTGAAGTGTTCAAAAAAGGAGTTTTATATTGAGAGCGAATTGAGCTTCGTAAGGATGGGAAGAGGTTTCACCTGGGGTGGAAAATCATTTTTGGCCAGTCTGTACCATCGTCAACGGACGAAAAGGAGTACAGTCCCAAGGCATTCCGGAAGGACGCAAAACTTCCCTGCTGGTGACTGTAGCGCAGCCTTGAAGCTCTAAGGGGGATCCTGGACGAGGATAAGAACCTTTTGATGAAGTGGGTTCCGGATAATTATATTGTAATTAGCCAGACTTGCAATTAACGATGCTGTTAAGCGAGGCTCCGTATAATCGAACATTTAGCTAAATACTCCGATTAACAAGCCGTGACTAATGAGGAACCGGTTAATGAGACCTTTTGCTTAATGGAGCAACGTGCCATAGGAGCGGAACCCCTTCGGTTAATGGGAGGTTCGGATAACTGAGAACACGAAAATGATGAGGAAAATCGGACAGCATCGGGTAATGCGATTTCCGGATGAGGGAAAAACCTTCGGATGACGAGAAATTCGGTCAAGTGAGCGCCATGTGACGAGGACAAGTACAGAGTGTGTACGGGGAAGTTTGTGTGTGTGTGTCTGTGTCTGGCAGCGTTGCCATGGTTACCGATATCTTATCAGTGTGGTGGCCACTCAGGGGCGGGGCGTGAGGTCTGTCCAGATCCAGGGATGAGTCTTTGCACTGGAGTGTGGGGCTGGAAGGTGACACACTTGCTGGAACGGTTTTCATGCCCACCCGTGACAGACACACACACACATGTATGTATCACCTGATAAATACAACACATGGAGGGGTATATCAATGTATGATATACCCATTTTCAGGTAACAGACAATAGGGAAGATGATCCTTACATTATCCTGTTAGTCTTACTTGTGTATTACGCGAAGATACGAGAAATGATAATTGGGAGAGATAATTGGTAGATTCTAGGAAAGCAATGAGATGATAACACATTTATTGTTTTCGTAATTAAAGATAATTTTTAACGAATTAGTCGAAGTAGTTTAGTCATATACAGGGTTTTCGAAATTAGCTTCTCGTATTGTAAATGTCAACACGCAGTAAGCATTGATAAAGTACCCCAGTAAAGAATACTGGATAAGATTATATTACACGGGACAGGAGAGTCAGCCTCGTGCTCTTTGCTCGTCGACTGGCTTACACATTAAAGACAAAGAAAGGAAGTAACTGAGGGAACATCTGACCGGTTCACCGTGAAAAGTGGCGTACCACAGGGGTCACTACTGGCGCACAGGAATTGTATTGTATGAGGCATCTGGTGACTGGACTGTCAGGTAAAATCTCACAATTCTCAAAGGTGAACAAAATCAGAACGTAAAGCGCAAGCAAAGGTGGACTCTTTAATGATACAAAGCGATTTAGACAAATACTGATGCAGTGACCAAGAACGTGGCGAGTGGAGTTAATCCCACACGGATGCAAAGTAAGACATGGTGGCGATGGAAATGATAAACAGGAATATGGAGTGTGTGGTAAACTATTATCAGAAGTATAGAATGGAACCGACTTCGCAGTGCCGGGGCTGCGTATGACGAAGCACTCCCGGGTAACATACTTGACGTAAACTATAAAACGAAAGCTGCAATGCTTGCTCTTTACAACGCCCTCGTCGGACCATATTTAGAATGTTGTTGCTCACTAATGGTCGGGAGGCTTTAACGAAGACAAACAAGAAGGAACGGAAAAAAAAAGCAGCAGAACTAATGCTGTCATCTAATATATCTGATGGTAAACATTCAGATCTATATTTATTTTCTGTCTCTAGAAAAAGAAAATCACAGATCTTCTCGAGATCTGAAAGAAGTAAGTTTTCGTACTATATAATTTCTGTGTAATAATTCGTGATGATTATTTCCCCTTAGACGGTGATATGGTGAGCATAGGTAAGGACGTGAAGTTAAGATCTAGCAATAAAATGCGCAAAGGTTTCTTCAGCTGTCGAATGGTACACTAGCATTAAGATACCATCAGATAATCTCGATGCGAACACCATCAGTGCATTTAAAGCTGCGATGTACAAATTATTCAGTGGTGTCAGTAAGTATGCCCGTCCAATAGTGACAGCATAATATACACGTGAATGAATCGTCATGACAGATTTGCGGATTGTGATGGCGGGTAAACACAGGCAAGGGATTTCATTCTTCATTCGTCTAGTGCAGATGCTGTCTTACAGAGGGAATGGGGAAAATACAAAGACACAAGACTGTATATACGCCGCACCGTATTCTCTGGTCATCTGGGTACTCCTCCCCTCACACACACACACACACAGACCGGGTCTCCCGTGCCTTCCTCCCATATGCATTACTTCAGCCCCTCGCCGCCTCGCTGGGCGTCCATACTTGTCTACGTGGACAACAAGCGCATTCAGTGTTGCCAGAGATCCAACGCAGGATATCCTGTACACGTACCGAAGGGAAGACCTCAACAGTAGTTCATGTATTATTGATTAGGGATGTAGGATTACTGTACCCCAGCAGATGACCTGGTCATAGACCCTCAGGTTGTGTTACCTGTCCTTCTCACGTCCTCCCATGTACCTAGAGATATTATGGACGGGTCGCGTCATAGCTAAACTTCCATCCTAAAAAGGTATATGTGATAATGGGATTTTGGTTTCTCCTCCTGTATTTGCATCGTGTGTTAAGGAGAATGTGTGGACTGGCCGTCACGTGTGAGTAGGTTGTGTGGGGGAAGACAGTGCCGCCATGTCCCACCATGCCAAGGGCCCGGCTGCGCCGCCGCTGGTGCCCCAGGCCAACGCCCTCACCAGGACCAGGTCGTATCCCCGCACGGCGTCCTGGGACCCTCACAGGACCTCCCCAGCCACCGCCAACTGGGACCCGGGTCGCACCCACCCCAGCAGCAGGGACGCTCCCCCAGCAGCCAGCAGGACTACGCCCACGGCCTCCTCCTCCTCCTCTTCCTCCACTCCTGCGGGCGGCCGGGACCCCCTCAAGACCCCAGGGGGCGTCAGACCCCCAGCGCCACCAGCTTCGGGGGGCAGCGGGGGGCCACAGTTGAAGGGCGTGGGCGTGGGCGGTGGGCGTGGCCTGGAGAGGTTGGAGAGCTCAGCCCCCCGGGGAAGGTTCGCCCCGCCCATCGGCACCAAGTGCCTGGCCCTGACCCGCTCCTCCAGCTTCGTCCTCCGACCGCTGACCCGACGCATGACCCAGGTAACGACCCGCTCCTCACCCGACCTGTCACGTCTTGTGACGCAGGAAGGACATAACCAATCAGATGATGACGCGCTCATCGTGTAACCAATCAGGTAACGATGTGCACGACGTAACCAGTCAGGTACTTACGCGGTCACGACATGACACAGGCGGTGCCTCGATACCGGTGTATTATTTGATGTTGACAACCGTGGCTAATAGTGGATGACTCGACGTCAGCAGTGACGTATTTTTGGCGTCTGCAGCAGTTGTGATGATGATGATGATGTAACCGGCGACGTTATATTACCGTCCGTGGCTGTTACGGTGGTATAAGGAGCGATGTGGTATTGGCACAGCTCCGTACAATGTTCGGGTGTACAGTGAGCTGGTTTACTCAGATCACACAACTTTGAGACGAGCAATCAATACACACTAGTAGGTCCAAAGGTTTCTTGTGCAGCGAGGTTGACTACGGTAGACAATGGGAGGGGATTCACCCCCTGGGGTGTGCCCCGTAGCTGTCTGGTCAGGGTAACGCCAGCGGTGTTGTACAGATACAATATCTCACGGATACTGTGTCTTGGGGTGGGGAGCACAGGGGTTTGGCTGCAGCCTGAGGCCGAGGCAGGACAAGCTAGCCATTGACCACGATCGGCCCTGCCAGTGATATATACAGCCATCTGGTTAACCTTAACTCGTGTCCGCCTCTCGCGTACGTGTGTGGTAGTATTCGCCGCATTCGTACCGGGAACACTTGCATTTATATTTTTCCACCCGTGCCACAGTAGTTTTTCTGGGTTCCTGATCTCCCCTGTTGTCACCAGCAACGTGGAAAGGACCCCAGTTGTGTGTTGCTGTTTGTGTTGCCTCTGTATTCCGCTGTGTGTGTTTGTTCTTCGGCTGAGGAGGAGTTGGTATGGAGACGAGATCCCGTCTCGGGCTGTTTGGTGAACGCTGAACTCTAACGTTACTGATTCAGTACAGAAGCCAGCAGAACTGACTTGCTATCGTGTATGTTATTCATCGTTAGGTCCTCGATGCACATCTACTACCATGGCCATCAAGTACAGCAGTACAACTTGCGTACAGCATCTCATCGTCTGAGCCACAAATAGAAATGGAATGAGAACATCTCATAGACCAGAGATGGCAGGAGGTCGTGTCCAAGGCCAGAACTTTAGGTTATGAACGTCCTCACCTCCAGATTTTTCATTATTGTTTTTTCCTGGTAACACTACCTGCAGATACCCGACGTACTTGCTACGGTACCGGACCATGACCCTGGTATCGCGCGGTAGCGTGAAGTAAATGGTCGCGATACATTGCAGGACTCGGTGCCACCCTGGCTAGGTACAGTGGCCTGCAGGCTAAACACCACAGTATCATACTCAAGGTTTGTTGAGTCGTCCTTCTCATTAAATTGTCAAGGGTCGTACCACCGTGTCGTAACGTGGCGCTCAGGGGTCGTACCATAGTGATGAAAGGGGTTAAGGAGCTTGACCTGGTATGTAAAGTGACTCTCAACGAGACACAGGACAACTGGCTCTTATATAGATGTACATAAACGAGCAAAGACGTCACTAGTGACGACTACCGACGTAGGCGGTGACGTTATGTGTTGTAGGTAACACAGGTCACAGCAGACGTCTCTAGTCTTGTAAGTACATACATACTCACACTTACACTTAAGGATACACATCTTTATGACATCTTTATGCTTACAAAGAGAAGCTGTGCACGTTAACGAACTATTTGTAACATTTATTCAGACATAGAACGCGCACACACACACACACACACACACACACACACACACACAAGGTGTAGTGTTGAGTGTAACGTGATAGTGTTGTGGGTCAGGTTCTGACGTGAAGTGTGTGGCGTGGGCTGTGTGGTTATCCTCCACCTGATGCTCAGGTTCAAACGCCACCGTGATGAACTGTTTCCTTTTTCCTTGGCATCCAATCGCCTTCCGGCTCCAACCTTCATTTATATATAGATTTCCTTCTATTTATGTTAAAGAATTGATAGCTGATGAGAAGAGTTTGGGTGTGGGTTATTTACCATGGATCGGTCGAGTCTACAGAAATGACAGTATGTGATTTTTACCCGAGGTAAAAATTTGGCCCTGAAAAGTTTGAAAATGGCTGAGATGTTATTTTGTACCGTAGTTTGTTTTACTCATGCTGCCTGAACGGATGATCCGGGAGGGGATTACTCTTGTCAACTTTATCTTTTCTCGAGTGAGATATCATTTTGCATAAGTGTGTGTACACTTATTTTGATATTAATATTACGACTTGAAAGTGTTAGGTATTTAAAGGTTCTTAGTTCTTGTATTCTATATGTAATATAACGTGTGCGAAGGTGGCTCTGAATAATGATGGGAGTGCGGCTGTGGAATAGCTGATGAAATTCTTAATATTGACGTTTTCGGACAGACCATGTAATGGAGCTGTAATGATGGTTAACGACAGGTCATTAGTGAGGTATGTGTTAGGTTGTTTGTGGTTGACGTAATGAACTAACAAGGCGTAGTATCGTAACCAGTGCAGTGTGAGTCGTAAAAGCATAATAATCGGAAGGAAATAGAATATCACATTCTGAATTATCGTCTCAAAGAAAAGCCATAAATCAGATGGTGTCAGTTGACAACACGACACGAACGCGTGACTTCAGTGTCCTGCCATACCCGGAAGCGCTGGTGCGTCGTAATACAATATTCCATCCGCCTCGCTCGAAAAACATTTGAAAAAAAGAATTGGAGATTTTACCCCTGGAGAGGGAAGTCGCTCCTCAGTGGGTGCCTGACACCAAGCAGTCTCCGTAGCCTCTCCGCCAGTGGTAGTGTTCCATGGGTTTTCAGCAACACAGGTGTGAAATGTTGCATAATTGCATCCCTCGTAGGTGTTCCACGTTTACAGGGAGTCTCATCTGCCCGGATAGTGTGCAGGTTTGACATTTTCGGTGATTGTCAGCGTCAGGATGCCTCCCCGTGTTTCTTTTCCTTTGCCTCTGGTCCTGCGCGCTCGCCATGGCCAGTCAAACTCTGGACCTACCTACCACATTCACGGGTCGCGTGGTGTCCCCTCCAGGTACCTGAGGTGTCCCCTCCGTTGAGGAGAGACGCCGCACGGCAGAGCATCTCGTCACCAGTTCAGTAAAGACATGCACGTCACACGGCGCCTTGTGCCTCTTGTCTCGGCCGAAGGTTTTGAGTAACGTTGAAGCAATTTGCATTTCTTCTTCGTCACCATTTGCAGGTTTAGTGCGGTGTATCTTCAGTGTGTGGTGGTATAGGTGGGGAGTTTTTTCCCTGCCGTATGTGTAGCTTTGTGTTGTGTCCATTGTAAATGTTGTGGGGCAGGAAACACGGCGTGACGTCACATCCCCTCCGCCCGCGCCGCCACCAGCTTTACTGTAATGTCGACCAGATAACGACGCGCGTTGCCACCTCCCGTCCTCCTCGCAGCCAAAAGCGTCAATAAGATAAAAACAATAACGATTTTCTGTCGCTGGAAGCTCAGGGAACCGAAACTTGAACTGCGTGGGTGAGGATGTAAACAACGGGCTTCGGTTTCCCGCCAAATTACGAAAAAGCGCGGGAGCGAGCGAGGCGCGGGAAAGGTGGAACCGCCCGTAATCTTGTTATTGCCGACGGCTGCCGGAGCCCCCTCGCCGCCGCACCAGTGCCTAACACGGTGTGCCTTAAGCCGGGTGCGTTGTTAGACGGGTTCTAACAGTGGCTGTGTTGGAGGGGCGCTGTGCTTACGGTGGGGTATCGGGGTCGACCGGACCGGGAGAAGGAGTCTCAAGGTGTAACAGTGGACGTTACGCGAGCCAGTCTTCCGTAACGCTCGAGTTAGAAAAGCCAAGTGTGACATGAGCCTCAGAGTGTGTCGGAGGCGAGCCCGTGGTGTTAGGTGGTCTGAACATCAGCCATACTCGAGCTGAGCCGTACAAAGTGTGTTTCGGACCAGCCACGTGGACTGGACACGGGTAACAGTGCTAGCTGGAGTCGGACATGGTAAACACTTACGACACCGTGGGTCGGGGAGTCGGGTGGGTTCATTTGCCCCGACGCCATCTCGCCTGACGATCGTTTACCTGGTAATGTAGCTCACCAGGAGACGTTATCCCGTTGACCTCGACGTTACGACCCTTGAGTGTGGTAGAGTGACCTTTGACCCGACTTGCGGGTCAGTCGTCATGCCCAAAGGTCATATTCAGAGGCAGAGGGGTCATCAGTGGTAATCATCGTTAATTATTGAAGTCACAGAGTGAGAAGCGGGTACTGGTGGCGGGATCTGTGGTATTTAATACTGATGGAAGGACTTTTATCGGAAATGGAACGATTTATGTCGTCATAAACTGTCGTTACCAGCGCGCGACGCTACGACCTTTGAGAACGACGGGACGACCCTTGGGTAGGACGACCATGCTGTTGGCTTGGACTCGGGGAGGCATTTCAGTTGGCACCACCGCTCGGTCGTGTCGTGCCGTCCGCTAACACCACCACCTTTGGAGCCGTGTGTCGCACGTGACGCCACACGAGAGAGCTGGTGTCGCAAGGGAATACCATCCAGAGGGCTCGCAGTGTCGTGAGCTGTTGGCAAGAGAGACCTTCAGCGTCGTGTAACCTCACCCTGTCATAACCTCGCGCCATCACCTGTGTAGTGTCATAACCTCACCCCGCCATCTGTTGAGAGAAGCGAAGAGGAAACATCTGGCAGGGAGCAGTTGCGCGTCGGCACCGTCATGGGATTATGAGTGTGACCCCAGAGGAAGACGGTGGGTCAGAGGTCACCACCCCTACTGGCGAAGAGATGGTGAGTAAGTGGTGGGTGGATGAGTCTGTGTAGGCCTGGGATGTTGGGCGAACCGGTGATTGTGTCTTTTCCTGCTGAAAATTAGGGCTTTCGGAGGAGTAACTGATGAATTTGGTTTACATTGGGTTGGGTTTGACGAATCCTGTTGATCTGGGATCAGATTTTGATGATATATGTAAACAACACACTAGGGTTTTTGGCACCACTAGCTAGTGGGTGTTCTGTACGCATCGGTTCTTAACTTACAGAATATCAAAGAAAATATTCTGCCTGCTTGCACGAATACGTATATATAAAGGAACTGGTGTTACCGGACTCCTCCTGCCTGTGGTTACACCACAAGCGAAAGATCACCTCCGGCGAAGCTGTATCGTGTCGTTGAGGAACTCCTCCTTCCGAAGGAGTCCAGTACTTCCCTGCTAGTGGGAGCTGCGCAACCTTGAGGGTGTCTTAAGGAGCCCCTTTAGCGAGCGAGGTTCCTGGGATTATAAAGTACTTATGATAAACGGGTTTAACATTACAGGACGGTACTTTGGGAACTACACGTAGATAGGTCAATACATACCTACAGCTAAGATTACAGGTATATTTACAGATTTCCTCTTACCTTAGCCGAGTCAGTGAACGATTTGGTTACGTTGTGGATGCGTAATGTTGAGGCAAAGGAGTGCATGGCAACCTTGGCCAGTTTACGATACATGTCCTCCCGGTAAATGCATTATCGTTTGTGTATCCGGGAGTTATGTCCCCTGCCGGCAGGTGTCAGCACATGGCGATAGTTTGAGTTAGCGCTTACATATTTAGATCTAAGGCTCAGGTTTATTATGACTCGGAAAAACGTAAATATATAACAAGAAGA
>JAUUDW010638162.1:0-11021 GCA_032361385.1 Panulirus guttatus
TAGACACCGTTGCTCATGAATGTGAGATGAAGGGTTTTCGATCACTTGTGATCGAGAACTAATTTCCCTATCAAGGGATGATCATATACCTTCGAGTTTGTGCAGCAGAGTTCTCTACAAAGCTAAACTCTGGTAACGTGAGCCCGATGCGATTTATCCGGTTCACACCCCATTGCTCATGGATGTGAGACGAAAGGGTATTCGAATACTCTTGATCGAGTAGTCATTTCTTTATTAGGGACGATCACAGCCTAGCTATTATCATTCCCTGCTCAAACGCAAAAGGTCCTGGGCTCGAATCCTTGCTGTTGGAGGGGATTACGCGTCCTATGTAACTGCGCGTTTATATGCACTATATTCGTGTTCATATACCTCCGCTTTTGTACAGTAAGGTTCTGTAATATGCGAACTGCTGGCATTGTGAGCCTGATGTGATCTACCTGCTGTAGACACCGTTGCACATGATATGAGACTAGTAATCCAATAGTCATATTACAATTAATTGGTATCATAGCCAAGTTGTCAGCGTTGCCGACTTTTATGCAAAAGGTCCTGGGATCGAATTCTGGCTGTTGGAGGATATTATTTGTTCTATGTAAGTGAGCTTTAGTACATTCGTGTTTATATACATCCGCGTGTGTACAGTTCTCTATGATATTAGCCTGTTGCTGGTAATGTGATGACCTTTGACCGGTGTTGACCTCGTTGCTCATCAATATGAGACGATGGATATTCGATTACTTGTAATCGAATAGTCATATCCCTATTAGAGGCGATCATAGCCTAGCCAGGCAAAAGATCCTAGACACCAATCGTGGCTGTTGGAGGGTATTATTTGTTCTATGAAAGTGCGCGTTCATAGCACTATATTCCTGTTTATATAACTCTGCGGTTGTACAGTAGATTCTCTAAAATGCTACATACTGGTAACGTGAGACTGATGGGATTTAAACGGTGTACACCCCGTTGCTCATGGATGTGAGACGAAGGGTTTTCGATTACTTTTGATCGAGTTGGAATTTCCCTATTAGGGATGATCATATCCTTAACCATCAGCGTTCTTGAATACCACGCAAAAGAACCTGGGTTGGAAGCCTGGCTGTTGGAGGGGATTATGTGTTCTATGTAACTGCGTGTTCATTTGCAATATATTCGTGTTTATATACCTCCGCTTTTGTACAGTAAGTTTCTGTAAAATACTAGCTGCAGGTAATATAAGCCTGATTGGATTTGACCTCTTTAGACCCTATTATTCATGATATGACACGAATGGAATCTGTTTACTCTTAATGCAACAGTGATTTTCCTATTAGAGGCGGTCATAGCCTGGCTGTTTCCGTTCCCATCACGGATAAGGTTTGGGTTCGAATCCTGGCTATTGGGTGGTAGTATTTCTTTTTTTTTTTCAAAGTAAACGTTTATATGCACTGTATTTCTTTTCTTATACCTCCGCGTTTGTACAGTATGGTTCAGTAAAATGCTAGCTGCTAGTATTGTGAGCCTGATGTGATTTGACCGGTCTACATCCATTTTCTAATGGATGAGACGAAGGGTATTCGATTGCTCGAAATCTTATAGTTTATTCCCTATTAGGGGCTATCACTGCCTAGCCGTTAGCGTTCTCAACTACCACGAAAAAAGTCGTGAGTTCGAATGCAAGCTGTTGGAGCATATCATCCGTTGTATGAAAGTATGTGTGTGTACGGTAAGGTTCTGTATAATGCTAGCTGCTTCTAATGTGAGCCTGATGGCATTTGACCGGTGTAGACACCGTTGCTCATGGATGTGAGACAGAGGATATTCGATTGCTCATATTCGAATAGTTATTTCCCTAATACAGGCGATCATATCCTTGCCGTTAGCGTTTCTGACAATCATGGAAAAGGTCCTGGGTTGAATCCTGGCTATCGCAAGGTATTATGTGTTCTATGGAAGTATGCGTACATAAGCGCTATATTTGTTTTCATAAACCTCTGTGTTTGTACAGTAAGGTTCTGTGTAATGCAGGCTGCTGCTAATGTTAGCCTGATGGCCTTTGACCGCTGTAGACACCGTTGCTCATGAATATGAGACGATGGGTATTCGACTAATCTTAATCGAATAGTCATATCCCTAAAAGAGACGCTCATAACCTAGCCATTAGCATTCCAAATTACCACGTAAAATTTGACCCTGGGTGCAAATCCTGGCTGGTGGAGGGTATTATTTGTTCTATGAAAGTGGGCGTTTTTATTACTATATTTGTATTTACATGCTTCCGTGTTTGTACAGTAAGATTCTCAAATTTACTACATGCTGGTAGCACGAGTCTGATGGAATCTGACCTATGTAGACGTCATTGCTCATGTATGTAAGACGACGGGTTTTCGATTGCTTGTGATCGAGCAGAAATTTCCCTGTGATGGGGCGATCATACACCTATGCGTTTGTACAGTATGGTCCTCTGAAATGCTAGTTTCTGGTAACGTGAGCCTGATTGGATTTAGCCAGTGTACACCCCATTGTTCATGGATGTGTAACGAAGGGTATTCGATTACTCTTAATAGAACTGTCGTTTTCCTACTATGGGAGATCATAGTCTGGCGAGTAGAGTCCTCGACTATCACGGATAATGTTCCTGTGTTCGAATCCTAGGTGTAGGGTGGTATTATATGTTCTTTGAAAGTGCAGCTTTAAATGCTCTGTATTTGTTTTCAAATACCACAGCAATCATACCTGTGAAAGTGTGCGTTCATATGCACTATATTTCGTTTCATATACCTTCGCGTGTGTACAGTAAGGTTCTGTATAATGCTAATGCTGGTAATGTGAGCCTGATGGCATTTGACCGGTTCAAACCTCGTTTCTCATGGATGAGACGACGAGTATTCGATTACTCGTAATGGAATCGTCATATCCCTAGTAGAGTCGATCATAGCATAGCCATTAGCTTTCCATTCTACCACTCAAAAGGTCTAAAGTACTAATCCTACCTTTTTGAGGGTATTATTTGTTCAATGAAAGTCTGCGTTCACATGCGTTATATTCGTGTTCGTATAGCTCCCGTTTTTTCCAATACGGTTCTGTAAAAGAGCGTGATGGAATTTGAGGGACGTAGACACCGTTGCTCATGGATGTGAGACGAAGAGTTTTCGATTACTCTTAATCGAGTAGTCATTTCTCTATTAGGGACGATCACAGCCTAGCCGTTACCTTTCCTTACTCACACGCAAAAGGTTCTGGGTTTGAAGCGTGGCTGTTGGAGGGGATTATATGTTCTATGTAACTGCTCGTTCATATGCAGTATATTCGTGCAAATATTCTTCCACTTTTGTACAATGAAGTTCGGTAAAATGCTAGCTGCTGGTATTGTGAGCCTAATGGATTTGACCGTTGTAGACCCCGTTTCTCATTGATGTGACACGAAAGGTATTCGGTTACTCTTAATTGAATAGTCATTTTTCCTATTAGTAGCGATCATTGCCTAGAGTTTAGCGTTCCCAACTATCACAGAAAAGGTCTTGGGTTCGAGTATTGGCTATTGGGGGGTATTCTGTGTTCTATTAAAAAGCGCGTTCATACGCACTGTACTTCTTTTCATATACATCCGCTTTGTCCAGATAGGTTCAGTAAAATGCTAACTGCTTGTTATGAGAGACTGATGGATTTGACCGATGTAAACCCCGTTGCTCATGGATGTAAGAAAAAGTGTGTACGATTACTTTTGATCATAGCCTAACCACTAGCGTTCCTGAATACCACGCAAAAGGTCCTGGGTTGGAATCCTGGCTGAATTATGTGCTTTATGAAAGTTTGCGTATTTATGCACTATGTGCATCTGTGTGTGTGTACAGTAAGGTTTTGTATAATGCTAACTGCTGGTAATGTGATCCTGATGCCAACTGACCGGCGTAGACCTCGTTGCTCACGAATATGAGGCGAAGGGTATTCGATTACTCGTAATGGAACAGTCATATCCCTATTAGAGGCGATCATAGTTCAGTCATTAGCGTTCCATTCTAACACGCAAAATGTTCAAAGTACTAATCCTGCCTTTTTGAGGGTATTATTTGTTCAATTAGAGTATGCTCTATATTCGTGTTCATATACCTCCGAGTTTGTACAGTAAGGTTTTGTAAAATGATAAGTGCTGGAAATGTGAGCTTCATGGGATATGACCGTTGTAGACCCCGTTACTCATGGACTTGAGATGAAGGGTATTCATTAGCTCGTAATAGAATAATTATTTTCCTACTAGGGACTATTACAGAATAACCATTAGCGTTCTCGACAACCACGCAAAACGTCCTGGGTTCGAATCCTGACTGATGGAGGGTAATATTTGTTCTATGAAAGTGGGAGTTCATACGCTATAATCGTGTTTATATACCTCCGCGGTTGTACGGTAAGGTTTTCTAAAATGCTAGCTTCTGGTAACGTGAGCATCATGATATTCGATTACTCTTAATCGAGTGGTCATTTCTTTATTAGGGACAATCAAAGCTTAGCCGTTTCCGTTTCCTACTCACACGCAGATGGTCCAGGGTTCAAATCCTGGCCGTTGGAGGGGATTATGTATTCTACCTACGTGTGCGTTCATATGCACTATATTTGTTTTCATAAACCTCCCCGTTTGTACATTAAAGCTCAGTAAAATGCTAGCTGCTGATAATGTGAGTCTGATGGGATTTCACCGGTGTAGACCCTGTTGCTCATGATATGCGATAAAAGGTATTAAAATACTCTTAATCCAATTGTCATATTCCAATTAGGTGGTATCATAGCCTAGTTATTAGCGTTCCTGACTACTTCCCAAAAGGTCCTGGGTTCGAATCACGGCTGTTGGAAGGTAGTATTTATTCTATGAGAGTGGGCGTTCATATTTGTGTTTATATACCTCGGTGGTTGTGCAGTAAGAATTTTTAAAATCCTACATGCTGGTAGCGAGAGTCTGATGGAATTTAACCTGTGTTGACCCCGTTGCTTATATATGTGAGGCGACGGGTATTCATTTACTCCTAATCGAGTGGTCATTTCTCTATTAGGGACGATCACAGCCTAGCCGTTACTGTTCCCTACTCTCATGCAAAAGGTCCTGGGTTTTAAGCTTGGCTGTTGCAGGGGATTATGTGTTCTACATAAGGGCACGTTAATATGCTCTGTATTTGTGTTCATATACCTCCGCGTTTGTATAGAAAGGTTCTGTAAAAGCTAGGTCCTGCTAATATGAGCCTGGTTGAATTTGAACGTTGGAAACCCCGTTGTTCATGAATATGACACGAATGGATTTCGGTTGCTCTTATTGGGATAGTCATTTTTCTGTTAGGGATGATCATAGATAGCCTGGCCGTTAGCGTTCCCGACTCTCACGGAGAAAGGTCCTTGGTTCGAATCCTGGCTGTTGGTTGGTAGTATTTGTTATAACGAAGTGCATCTTATGTGCAATGTATTTTTTTTCTTATGCCTCCGCATTTGTAGATCATGTTTCAGTAAAATGCTAGCTGCTAGTAACGTGAGCCTGATAGGATTTGACTAGTGTAGACCCAGTTGTTCATGGATGTGGGGCAAAGGGTTTTCGTTTACTTCTTATCGAATAGTTATTTCCCTGTCAGGGGCGATCATAGCCCAGCCGTTAGCGTTCTCGACTACCACGCAAAAGGTTGTGGGTTCGAATCCGGGCTTTTGGAGGGTAATATGTGTTCTATGAAAGTCTGCGTTCATATGCACTACATTTGTTTTCATATACATATGCGTGTGTACAGTAAGGTTCTATATAATGCTACCTGCTGGTAATGTGAGTCTGATGGCATTTAACCGATGTAGACCTCGTTGCTCATGAATATGAGGCGAATGATGTTCGATTAATCGTAGTCGAATAGTTATATTCCTTATGAAGGCGATCATAGTCTAGCCATTAGTGTTCAATTCTACAACGCACAAGGCCCTGGGTACTAATCCTTCCTGTTTGAGGGTGTTATTTGTTCCATGAAAGTACCCGTTTATATACCTCCGCGGTTGTACAGAAAGTCTCTTAAGATGCTACATGCTGGTAAAGTAAGGCTGTTGGAACATGGATATAAGACGATAGGTTTTCGATTACTTTTGATCAAGTAGTAATTTCTCTATTAGGGCGCGATCATATTCTAGCCGTTAGCGTTCACGAACACCACGCAACCCGTCCTGTGTTCGAATACTGGCGTTTGGAGGGTATTGTGTTTTATGAAAGTTTAAGTTCATATGCACTATACTCGTGTTCATATACAAGAGCATTTGTAGAGCAAGGTTCTGTAAATTGGTAGCTGCTTATAATGTGAACCTGATGGGATTTGATGTGTGTAGACTCCTTCTCTCATGGATGTATAATAGCGGGTACTTGATTGTTCGTAATCGAATAGCTATTTTCCTATTTAAGGTGATCATAGCTAGGCTGTTAGCGTTTCCGACTATCACGGACAAGGTTCTGGGTTCGAATCCTGGCTGTTGAGGGTATTATGCGTTTTATGAAAATGCACGTAAATATGCAGTATGCTCGAGTTCCTATACCTTCGCGTATGTACAGTAAGGTTCTTTGTAATGCTAGCACGGTGGTAATTTCAGCCTGTTGAAATTTGACCAGTGTAGACCTCGTTGCTTATGAATATGAGACGATGGGTATTCCTATTACTTGTAATCGAATAGTCATATCCCTAACAACGGCTATCATAACCTAGCCATTATGTTCCAGACTACCACGCAAGAGATCCTCGGAACGAATCCTGGCTTTTTGGAGGGTATTATTTGTACTATATAAATGCCCGCTTATAGCGCTATTTTCGTATTTTGATGCTTCCGCGTTTGTGCAGTATCTTTCTCTAAAATGCTAGGTGCTGGTAATGCAAGCCTGATGACATCTGACCGGCGAAGTCCCCGTTGCTCATGGACAAGGGACTAAGGGTATTCGATTTCTTGTAATCTGATTGTCGTTTCCCTATCTGGGGCGATCGTAGGATAGATATTGGCGTCCCCGACTACCACGCAAAAGGTCCCGGGTTCGAATCCTGGCATTTCAAGGATATCATTTGTTCTATGAGAGAGAGCTTTCATTGCGCTATATTCGTGTTCATATACCTCCGCGGTTCTACTCTAAGATTCTCTAAAATTCTACGTTCTGGTAAATTGAGTCTGATGGAATTTGACCTGTGTAAACCCCGTTGCTCATGCATGTGAGACGAAGGGTATTCGATTACTCCTTATCGAGTAGTCATTTCTTTATTAGGGACGATCACAACCTAGTTATTGCCCTTCCCTACTCACACGCAAATGGTCCAAGGTTCAAAGCCTGGTTGTTGGAGGGGATTATGTGTTCTACATAAGTTCGCGTTCATATGCACTATATTCGTGTTCATATACCTCCGCTTCTGTACAGTAAGGTTTTGTAAATTGCTAGCTGCTGGTAATATGAGCTTGTTGGATTTGACCGTTGTAAAACTCGTTGTTAACGGATATTACACGAATGGCATTCGGATACTCTTAACGTAGAAGTCATTTTCCTATTAGGGGTGATCATAGCCTGGCCGCTTGCGTTCCCGATTATCGCGCAAAAGGTCCTGGGTTAGAACTCAGGATGTTGGCTCGTATTATGTGTTTTTTCAAAGTGCACTTTTATATGCGCTGTATTTGTTTTCATATTCCTCCGCCTTTGTAGAGAATGGCTCGGTAAAATGCTAGCTGCCAGTAACGTGAGCCTGATAGGGTATGAATGGTGTAGACCCAGTTGCTCATGGATATGAGACTAAGGGTATTCATTTACTCGTAATCGAATAGTTATTTCCCTACTTGGAGCGATCACAGCTTAGCCATTAACGTTCTTGACTACCACGCAAGCGGTCCTGAGTACAAATCCTGGCTGTTGGAGGGCATAATTTGTTTTATAAAAGTGGGCGTTCATAGTGCTATATTCGTGTTTATATATACCTCTGAAGCTTATGGAATTTGACCGGTGTAGACCCCGTTGCTCATGTATGTGAGACGACGGGTTTTCATCTGTGATCGAGTAGTAATTTCTCTATTAGGGGGCGGTCATAGCCTAGCAGATAGGTTTCACGAATACCACAAAAATGTCCTGGGATCGATTCATGGCTGTTGGAGGGTATTATGTTTTTATGAAATTGAATGTTCATATGCACTATACTCGTGTTCATATATATTTCCGTTTGTAATGTAAGGTTCTGTAAAATGCTAGCTGCTTGTTCTGTGACTCTGAGGGGATTTGACCGCTGTAGACCTCGTTACTCATGGATGAGACGAAGGGCTTTCGATTAATCTTTATCGAGTAGTCATTTCTCTATTAAGGACGATCACAGCCTAGTTGTTACCTTTCCTTACTCACACGCAAAAGGTCCTGGGTTCGAATCCTGGCTGTTGGAGGGTACTATGTGTTTTATGAAAGTGCAGATTCATATGCACTATATTCCTGTTCATATAAAGCTGAGTGTATACAGGAAGATTCTGTATAATGTAGCTGCTGGTAATGTTTGCCTGATGGAAGTTGACCTGTGTAGACCCCGTTGCTCATGAATGAGACGAAGGGCATTCGATTATTCGTAATCCAGTATTCATATCCGTATCGGGGGCGACCATAGCCTGGTTGTTAGCGTTCCCGATTATCACGGAAAATGTCCTGTGTTCGAATCCTTGCCGTTGGAGGGTATGATGTGTTTTATGAAAGTGCACGCTTATATGCATTGTATTCGTGTTCAAATACCTTCACGTTTGTACAGTAAAGTTCTGTAATGTGCTAGTGCTGGTAACGCGAGCCTGAAGGGATTTGACTCAGTTACTCATGGAAATGACACAAAGGGCATTAAATTAATCTGTAATCGAATTGTCATTTTCCTATTAGTGGCGATATTAGACTAGGCATTGCCGTTCCCGACTACTACGCGAAAGGTCTTGGGTATGAATCCTGGCTGTTGGAGGGTATTACTTGTTCTATAAAAGTGTACGTTCATAGATCCATATTCGAGTTTATATACCTCTGCGATTGTAAAGTAAAATCTTCTAAAATGCTACATGCTGATAACGGGAGGCTGATAGAATTTGACCGGTGAAGACCCCATTGCTCTTGTATGTGAGACGGCGGGTTTTCATTTGTGATCGAGGAGTAATTTCTCTATTAGGTCGCGATCTTAGCTTAGCCGACAGGTTTCAAGAATACCACACTATTGTCCTGGGTTCTATTTCCGACTATTTATGAAAGTGCACGTTCGTATGCACTATAATCGTGTTCATATGTATTTGCGTTTATAGGATAAGGTTCTGTAAAATGCTAGCTGCTTGTATTGTGAACCTGAAGGGATTTGACCGTTGTAGACCACGTTCCTCATGGGTGAGACGATGGGTATTCGATTGCTTGTAATCGAATAGTTATATCCCTATTAGGAGCGATTATAGCCTGGCCGTTAGCGTTCCCGACTATCACGTAAAAAGTCTTAGGTTCGAATCTAGGCAATTCGAGGGTATTATGTATTCTATGAAAGAGCTCGTTCATATACCTCCGTGTTTGTACAGTAAGGTTCTGTAAAGTGCTAGCTGCTGGAAATGTGAGTCTGCTGGGATTTGAATGGCGTAGACCACGTTGCTCATAGTTGAGACAAAGGGTATTTGATTTCTTGTAATCCAGTATTCATTTCCGTAATAGGGGCGCTCACAGCCTGGTTGTTAGCGTTCCCGAATATCAGGAAAAGTTCCTGGGTTCGACTCTTGGCTGTTGGAAGGTATTAAGTGTTTTATGAAAGTGCAGGTTTATATGCACTGTATTTGTTCTCATAAACCTCCGCGTTTGTACAGTAAGGCTCTTTATAATGCAAGCTGCTGGTAATGTGAGCCTGATAGAATTTGACCGTTTTAGACCCCGTTGCTCATGGATGAGATGAAGAGTATTCGATTACTTGTAATCGAATAGTCATTTCCCTATTAGGGACGACCATATCCTGGCCGTAAGCGTTCCCGATTATCACGGAAAAGTCCCTGTGTTCGAATCCTGGCTGTTGGCGGTGATTTTTTGTTCCATGAAAGTGCGCGTTCATATGGATTTCATTTCTTTTCATATACATCCGTGGTTATAGAATAAGGTTCCGTAAAATGCTAGTTGCTGGTAATGTGAGTCGGCTGGGATTTGACCTGGATAGACCCCCTTGCTCATGGATGTGTGACGGCGGGTATTCGATTATTCGTAATGTGTTGTGAAAGTGAACGTTCATATGCACTTTATTCGTGTTCATATATTCGCGTTTGTAGAGTAAGATTCTTTAAAATGCTAACTACCTGTAATACGAACATGATGGGATCTGACCGTTATAGACCACGTTGCTCATGGATGAGACGATGGGTATTCGATTACTCGTAATCAAACAGACATTTCCCTATTAACGGCAATCATATCCTACCTGTAGCGCTCCTGCCTACCGCGCATAAGGTCCTGCGTTCGAATCCTGGCTGTTGGAGGTTAATATATATGTAAGTCCCTTGTGTGTTACTGTAGCCAGAAGGGGAAACAACACATGGAAAAGTAGGGATGAAAACAAAAGGCAAGACAAGGATCTGTTTATGATGACAGATATCGACACGTACACACACGGAAGAGAAAGACACAAGAGGAAAGTGAGGGGAAACATTTCAGATGACACATACGTTGGAAATCGAACGCATATCTCATGAGAACAATGAAACAAAACAGAATTTATGCGAACATTTTAGCAGCGCAACGACGTCACACAAAGTAAGACCTAAAAAGAAGGAAAAGTTGAGGCACATGTCTGACTTTATAGCCGAGGAAATACTAGTTGAGGAGAAGGAGAGAGACAGGAAACCAGGGCAGCACTGGGTATATTCTTGGCAGACACCACAGTTCCCCCGGAATATTTACATATCCGCTGACCAGGCTCGACCCATCGCTGGAAAGCCCAGTCTGGAAAATTCAGAAAATGTCGTATATTTTATGGACCTCCGTGGTGCAGCGGTTAGCGTCCCTGACCGTGACGCATTCACGGGCCGCCTAGGGT
>JAUUDW010638173.1:0-11020 GCA_032361385.1 Panulirus guttatus
CTTCATATATAGTCTTTGCTGCCAAGTTGTTCTTCTGAACGTCTCCATTAACTTCTCAAGTCATATTCAACACATGCGCCGACCCATGTCATGATTTCTAAAATTGTCATTACAAGTGTGTTAGATCGTAATAAACGACTGAAAAGAACGTCTTTACTAACATCTCGTTGCGTTATCAGTAAACATCCAAAATCACACCAAAAGTTCCTTTAGAGAACCTTTTCGACAATGCCAAGAGTTTTATTCGTTATAACTAAGTTTAAAAACTATAATGACTGGCTTTAAATGTTAACTCTATAAGGGACTTAAACCATCATATTCAACTTTTGAGATTCTCTCAAGCTATTTTTCAGATCGTTTTCATTAATCTATAAATTAATATTAACACATGCATCGACACTTTTGATAATTCTAAAATCATCAGTCACAAGTGTGTTACATCGTCATAACCGACTTAAATCATCGCGTTTACTAACTTAACAGAGAGTAATGATTACCCTTTAAATGGGTCCATTAATTATGTCTTCTCTAAACATCAAAAATTATAACAAAAGTCTTCTCGACTATTACAACACCTTTACACGTTAAAAATAAATTTACAGAGAGTATTGTCTAACTTCATACTTTATCTCTATAACAATTCCAAATCATCTTTGTCAACTATTCAACACCATTTAATTTGTTTTTTAAACCGGATCTATTATATTTAACACAATATTAGAAAACCGCTTTGAGAGTTTTCATGACTTGTCATTTCGTTTTTTCAAGTTTGTTTGACCATTACATATTTCTCAATGTCTTCAGTAAACATGCAAAATCAAACAATAAGACCCCTAGAGAAATTTCAAAAACTCTATTCTGTGATCAACTAAATGGACTCAAATGACTTACTTCATATATTGTCTCAAGAAGGGTTTCAGATCGTCACATTCAACTTCTCACATCCCTCAAATTGTAAAATTATAAAACACATGCTTTGAACGTTCTCCAGATTTCTAAAATCTTCATTACAAGTGTATTAGATCGTTATAACCGACTTAAGGAATCGTCTTTAATATCATATCTGAACATAATCAGTTATACAAATTAACACCATAGAATCATTTAAGATCCTCTCAAGTTGTTTTCCAGGTCCTTTTCATTGTTTTCAAATAATATGAAACACCCACGTCGATCGTTTTCATGATTTTTCATATCGTCATTACATTGTGTTCTAAATCGTTTTTATTACTTTCTCATTGTGTCTTATGTAAACATCAAAATTCATACCAAATGACCTCTTTAAAAAATATTTGGCTATTCCAACAATCTTATTCTTTATAATGAAATTGACAGACAGTAATAACTAGCTGAATATGTTCTCTCGTCTTTTTCTACTTTTCAGAAACTCTCAGATGTTTTCAAGATCGTTTTTATTCCTTTTCGCGCAATATCAAATTACCATTTCGACAGCTTTTAAGACTTCTGAAATCGTCATTACAAGTGTGAGATGGTTGTTACCGACTTAAATGATCACGTTTACTAACTTCTTTGAGCTTCATTAATAAACATCCCAAATACCACCAAACAACCTCCCTTCTCGACTATTCCAATAACTTTAGTCGTTATGACCAACTTAACAGATTGTAATGACTAACTTTATATGTTTGGTCCATTGAAAGTGTATTAGATCGTAGTGGCGGACATAAATGAACGTTTTTACTAGCTTATCAGAGCTTTGTCTTCACGATTCTTCCCGCCAGCTTTACATGCTGTATTTACTAATGTTGTGTCTTCAATGGTCTCAAGCCGCCATATTGAGCTTTTCAGATCCTCTCAAGTTATCTTTATTAGTTTCTTTTTTTTGCAATATTATCCAACTGTTTCGACCGATCTCATGACCTCAAATCGCCAACATATTGGTGTTAGATCATGACCAACTTCAATTATCAGCTTTATTAATTTCTCAGAGAAACCTGTAGACATCCAAAATCATGACCTGGAATCGTCATTATATTTGTGCTGTATTGTCGTAACCGACATAAGTGATCACCCTTACTAATTTCTTAGAGTGATTTCAGTAAATATCCAAAATCACTCCAAATTATTTCTATAGAAACTCTTCGACTATTCCAAACGTTTTAATCTTTATAAAGATATCAAATCGTCGATGTCTGCTTTTTAGATCATCTCGAGTTGTTTTTCTGAACGTTTTCATGTCTTTTAATTGACATATAACAACCGCTTACAGAGTTTTTATAACTTCTCAAACCGTCATAACAAGTGTGTCATATCATTATAACAGACTTAAAGGGTCGTCTTTACTATATTTTTAAATCTTCATCACTAAACATCTAAAATACCACTAAATGACTTCTATAGAAGTCATTTAGATTTTCTGGTAATATCAAACACCTCTTTCAACCGCTTTCATGACCTCTAATCGTCATTATTTTTGTGTTAGGTCGTCATTAGGATGTTTTAATTTCTCAGAGTGATTTCTGTAAACATCTAGAATCACTACAAATGACTTTTGTAGAACCTACTCGACTATAAACTGTTCTACACACGGTAATGATTACATTCATATGTTATCCCTATGAAGATCTCAGATCGTCGTTTTCAGCTTTTTTGATCGGCCAAGCTGATTTTGAAAGTTTTTATTAGTTTTCAAGTGACATTAAACAACCGCGTCGACAGTTTTCATAACTCCTTAAACTTCATAATAAGTGTGTTAGATCATTATGAAAGACTTAAACGATCGTCTTTACTGTCTTTTCAGACCATCGCACTGAATGACTTCTATAAAAACTCAACTCTAACAATCTTAGTAGTTATGACCAACTTAGAATACCGTAATTAACTTCAGATATAGTCTTTTTAAGTGTCTTAGATTGTTATATTCAACTTTTAAGATGCTGCCAACTTGTTCTTCAGAACGTGTCCATCAGTTGTTCAAATCATATTCAAGACACGCGTCGACCTGTGTCATGATTTCTAAAATTGTCATTACAAGTGTGTTAGATCGTAATAAACGACTAACATCTCATTGCGTCATCAGTAAACATCCAAAATCACACCAGATGACCTTTAGAGAAACTTATCGATAAAACTATAACGACTAACTTCATATGCTGACTCTTTAAGGGTCTCAAACTCTCATATTCAACTTTTGAGATCCTCTCAAGCTGTTTTCAGATCCTTTTTTTGTTAATCTGTCACGTAATATTAAAACACATGCATAGACACATTTTTAAAATTATCATTTACAAGTGTGCTAGATCGTCATGACTAACCTCTCCAAGCTTCATCAGTAAACATCCAAAATAACACCAAATGACCTCTATATAACCTTCTCGACTATTCCAATAACTTTTGTTGTTATAACTAACTTTTCAGATAGTAATTACTAACATCAAATGGGTTCATTAATAGTGTCTTCTCTAAACATCAAAATTATAAAAAAAAAGTCTTTTCGACTATTACAACAGCTTTGCACGTTAAAAATAAATTTACAGAGAGTATTGTCTAACTTCATACGTTATCTCTTTAACAGTCTTAATCGTCTTTGTCAAGTTTTCAAAACCATTCAAGCTGTTTGAAAGATTGATTCTATTACATTTCACTCAATAACAAAAAAACCGCTTTGACAGTTTTCATAACTTATCATACCGTTTTACCAATTTTGTTAGACAATAACATATTTCTCTGTATCTTCAGTAAACATGCAAAATCAAAATATAAGACCCCTTGGGAAATTTCAAAAGTTTTAGTCGATATGATCAAATAAATAGACTCAAATGGACTCATATGTTGTCTCGTTTTCACTAATTCTCAAGTAATATGAAACACATGCTTTGGACGTTCTCCAGATTTTTAAAATCATTATTGCAAGTGTCTTAGATCTAAGAGATTAATCTTTATTATCTTCTTAACACTCTGTTGATTACTTTCATATGTTGTGTTGTAAATATCTTGAATCGTCATATTAAATTTTTAAGACCCTCTCAAGGTCATTTTCATTGTTTTCATATAATATTAAGCACTTGCTTCGACCGGTTTCATATTTTCTCAGATCTTTATTACAAGTGTATTAGATCGTTATAACCAACTTAAAGAATCGTCTTCACTATCATATCTGAGCTTAATCATTTAACATCCAAATTAACATCATAGAATCCTTTAATATCCTCTCAATTTGCTTCCTAGGTCCTTTTCTTTGTTTTCAAATAATATTAAACACCAGCATCGATCGTTTTCATGATTTCTCATATCGTCATTGCATTGTGTGCTAGATCGTCAAACCGACTCAAAGGATGGTCTTTATTACTTTCTGATTGTGTCGTGTAAACATCAATAATCATATCAGATGACCTCTATAGAACCAATTTGGCTATTCCAACAACTTTATTCGTCATAAACAAATTGACAGAAATAACCTAACCCGTTCTCTCTGTAAAGATCTCCAATCGTCTTTGTCAACTTTTCAAAACTTTACAAATTGTTTTCAAGATGGTTTTCATTACTTTTCGCGCAATATTAAACAATCATTTCGTCAGCTTTTATGACCTCAAATCGTCATTACAAGTGTAAGATCGTCTTAACCTATTTAAATGATCGCGTTTACTAACTTTTTAGAGCTTCATCAGTAAACATCCTAAATACCATCAAACGACCTCCCATCTCTATTATTCCAATAACTTAATCGTTATAGCCAGCTTAACAGATTGTGATGACTAGCTTCATATGCTGGTTCCATTAAAGGTGTATTATAATAACCGATATAAATGAACGTTTTTACTAACTTGTCAGAACCCTGTCCTTACACTTCCAAAATACCCGTCACGACTCTTCCAGGTAGCATATATACTGTATTTACAAATATTGTGTCTTTAATGGTCTTAAGCCTCCATTTTGAGGCTTTCAGATCCTCTCAAGCTATTTTTCAGACCGATCTCATGACCTCAAATCGCCATCATACATGTTTTAGATCATGACAAACTTCTATTATCACCTTTACTAATTTCTCAGAATAATTTCTGCAAACATCAAAAATCACACCAAATGACTTCTATAGAACCTACTCGACTATTCCAAACACTTAAGTCGTTGTAAAGATCTCAAATCGTCGTTGTCTACTTTTAGATCGTCTCAAGTTGTTTTTTTGAAAGTTTTTATTAGTTTTCAAGTGACACATAAAAACCGCATCGAGAGTTTTCATAACTCGTCAAATCGTCATAACAAGTGTGTCATATCATTATGACAGACCTAAACGTTAGTCCTTATCATTAAACATCATTATGATGAAGATCCTTTTGAGTCTTTCATAATGATGTCTAATTATAAAGACGATCCTTTTGGTCTGTCATGATGATATAACACACTTGTTATGACGATTTGATGAGTTATGAAAACTCTCGAAACGGTTCTTATGTGTCATAATCAGCTACTGATATCCTCTCAAGCTGTTTTACAGATTGTTTTTATTAGTCTGTCGAGTAACATTACAACATATGCATCGAA
The DNA here is from genome assembly GCA_032361385.1 of Panulirus guttatus. Classification (NCBI taxonomy): domain Eukaryota; kingdom Metazoa; phylum Arthropoda; class Malacostraca; order Decapoda; family Palinuridae; genus Panulirus; species Panulirus guttatus. The sequence continues at coordinate 5,503 of JAUUDW010638173.1, forward strand.
ATTTTGATAGTTCTAAAATCATCATTCAAAACCAACTTAAATCATGGTGTTTACTAACTTCGCGCTTCATCAATAAGCATCCAAAATATCACCAAATGACCTCTAGATAACCTTCTCCACTATTCCAATAACTTTTATTGTTATAGCTAACTTAACAGACAGTAATGACTACCCTCAAATTTGTCTATTACTAGCGTCTTCTCTAAACATCAAAAAATATAATGTCTTCTCGACTATTACAACAGCTTTACAGAGAATATTGTCTAACTTTATACGTTGGCGTTATCTCTACAACAATCTGAAATCGTTTTTGTCAACTTTTCAAAACCATTCAAGTTGTTTTAAAGATCGATTCTATTAGATTTCAGGCAATATTGAAAAACCTCCTTGACAGTTTTCATGACTTCTCTTATCGTTTTTCCTTGGTTGTTGGACCATAACATATTTCTCAGTGTCTTCACTATAAGACCCCTAAAGAAATTTCAAAAATTTTAGTAGTTATGACCAAGTAAAAGGACTCAAAGTACTAACTTCATATTTTGTCTCTAAAAGGGTCTCAAATTGTCATATTCAGCTTTTGACATCCTCTCAAATTGTTTTTCAGATCGTTTTCATTAATACTCAGGTAATATAAAACACATGATTTGAACGTTCTCCAGATATCTGAAATCGTCATTAAAAGCGTTTTAGATCTAAGAGATTAATCGTTAATGTGAAAATAATCAATAGTGTTATAAAGATCTTGAATCGTCATAAATTTTTAAGACCCTCTCAAACCGTTTTCTAGGTCGTTTTCAAGTAATATTAAACACCTGCGTCGACCGGTTTCATATTTTCTCAAATCGTCATTACAGATGTGTTAGATCGTTATAACCGACTTAAGGAATCGTCGTTACTATCATATCTGAGCTTAATCAGTTAACATCCAAATATACACCATAGAATCTTTTAAACACCAGCTTCGATCATTTTCATGATTTCTCATATTGATTCATTACATTGGGTGTTAGATCGACATAACCAACTTAAAGGATGGTCTTTATTACTTTCTCATTGTGTCTTGTTTAAACATCATAAATCATACCAAACGACCTCTTTAGAACCTATTTGACTATTCCAACAACTTTATTCGTCATAAACAAATTGACAGACATTAATGACTAATTTAAAACGTTCTCTGTAAAGATCTCCAATTGTCTTTGTCGACTTTTCAGAACCTTTCAAATTGTTTTCAAGATCATTTTCATTACTTTTTGCGCAGTTTCAAACAACTTTTTCGACAGTTTTCATTACTTCTCATATCGACATTACAAGTGTGAGATCGTCGTAACCGACTTAAATGATCGCGTTTACTAACTTTTTAGAGCTTCATCAATAAACATTTTAAATACCACCAAACAACCTCCCTTCTCGACTATTCCAATAACTTAAGTTGTTATAACCAACTTAGCAAATTGTAATGTTGGGTCCATTTAAAGTGTATTAGATTATGATAACAGACATAAATGAACGTTTTATCTAAATCATCATAGCTTTGTTTTCATACTTCCAAAATAACCATCTTGACTCTTCCAGCCAGCTTTATATACTAATGTTGTCTTTAATGACCTCAAGCCTCCATAATCAGCTTTTCAGATCCTCAAGTTATTTTTCATATCATCTTCATAAGTTTTCCTGGTAATATTATCCACCTGGTTCGACCGATCTCATGACCTCAAATCGACAACATATAAGTGTTAGATTATGACGAACTTCATTTTATACCTTTACTAGTTTCTCAGAGAAACTTCTGTAAACATCCAATATCATGACCTGAAATCGTCATTATATTTGTGTTCGATTGTCGTAACCGACATAAGTGATCACGCTTACTAATTTCTCAGAGTGATTTCAGTAAATATCCAAAATCACTCCAAATGACTATTCCAAACGCTTTAGTCGTTATAAAGATATCAAGTCGTCGTTGTCTGCTTTTCACATCGTCTCAAGTTGTTTTTCTGAAAGTCTTCATGTCTTTTAATTGACATATAACAACCGCTTACAGAGTTTTCATAATTCCTCAAACCGTCATAACAAGTGTGTCATATCATTATAACAGACTTAAAGGATCGTCTTTACTATCTTTTTAGATCTTCATCATTAGATATCTAAAATACCACTAAATGACTTCTATAGAAGTTATTTAGATTTTCTGGTAATATTAAACACCTCTTTCGACCGCTTTCATGACCTCTAATCGTCATTATTTTTGTGTTAGGTCGTCAATAGGTCGTCTTAATTTCTCAGAGTGATTTCTGTAAACATCTAGAGTCACTCCAAATGACTTTTGTAGAACACACCCTACTATAAACAGTTTTACACACTCTAATGACTAGATTCATATGTTATCCCTATGAATATCTCAAATCGTCGTTTTCAGCTTTTCTGATCGGCCAAGCTGATTTTGAAAGTTTTTATTAGTTTTCAAGTGACATTAAAAAACCGCTTCGACAGTTTTCATAATTCCTTAAAACGTCATAACAAGTGTATTAGATCATTATGACAGACTTAAACGATAGTCTTTACTATCTTTTCAGACCTTCATCATTTAACATCCAAAATCGCACTGAATGACTTCTATAGAAACTCATCTCTAACAATTTTAGTAGTTATGACCAACTTAGAATACCGTAATTAACTTCATATATAGTCTTTTTCAAATGCTGCCAACTTGTTCTTCAGAACGTGTCCATCAATTTTTCAAATCATATTCAAGACATGCGCCGACCTGTGTAATGATTTCTAAAACTGATATTACAAGTGTGTTAGATCGTAATAAACGACTGAAATGAACATCTTTCCTAACATATCATTGCGTCATAAGTAAACATCCAAAATCACACCAAATGACCTTTAGAAAGCCTTATCGATAAAACTATAACGACTAACTTCAAATGCTGACTCTTTAAGGGTCTCAAACTCTCAAATTCAACTTTTGAGATCCTCTCAAGCTGGTTTCAGATCCTGTTTTTGTTAATCTGTCACGTAATATCAAAATACATGCATCGACACATCTTTAAAATTATCGTTTTCAAGTGTGTTAGATCGTCGTGACTAACCTCCAAGCTTCACCAGTAAACATCCAAAATAACACCAAATGACCTCTATATAACCTTCTCGACTATTCCAATAACTTTTGTCGTTATAACTCACTCAACAGACTGTAATCACTAACCTCAAATGGGTCCATTAATAATGTCTACTCTAAACATAAAAATTATAAAAAAAGAATCTTCTCGACTATTACAGTAGCTTTGCACGTTAAAAATAGATTTACAGAGAGTATTGTCTAGCTTCATACGTTATCTCTTTGACAAACTCAAATCGTCTTTGTCAAGTTTTCAGAACCATTCAAGCTGTTTTAAAGATCGATTCGATTCGATTTCACGCAGTATTAAAAAACCGCTTTGACAGTTTTCGTGACTTATCATATCGTTTTACCAAGTTTGTTTGACAACATATTTCTTAGTGTCTTCAGTAAAAATGCAAAATCAGACTATAAGACCCCTTGGAAAATTTCAAAGATTTTAGTCGATATGATCAAATGGACTCAAATGGACTCATATGTTGTCCTGTTTTCATTAATTATCAAGTAATATGAAACACATGCATTGAGAGTTTTCCAGATTTCTAAAATCGTTATTACAAGTGTCTTAAATCTAAGAGATTAATCGTTATTATCTACTTAACACTCTATTGATTACTTCCATATGTTGTGTTGTAAATATCCTAAATCGTTATATCAAATTTCTAAGACCCTCTCAAGGTCATTTTCGACCGGTTTCATATTTTCTCAAATCTTTGGTACAAGTGTATTAGATCGTTATAACCGACTTAAAGAATCGTCTTTACTATCATATCTGAGCTTAATCAGTTAACATCCAAATTAACATCATAGAATCTTTTAAAATCCTCTCAAGTTGTTTTCCAGGTTCTTTTCTTTGTTTTCAAATAATATTAAACATCATAATGATGAAGACGATCCTTTTAGTCCGTCATAATGATGTTCAATGATAAAGACGATCCTATTGGTCTGTCATAATGATATGACACACTTGTTATGACGATATGACGAATTATGAAAACTCTCAAAGCGGTTGTTATGTCACTTGAAAACTAATAAAAACTTCCTGAAAAACAATTGAGACGATCTGAAAAGCAGACAACGACGATTTGAGATCGGTATAACGACTAAAGTGTTTGGAATAGTCGAGTAGGTTTTACAGAAGTCATTTGGTGTGATTTTGGATGTTTACAGAAATTATTCTGAATAACTAGTAAAGGTGATAATTGAAATTGGTCATGATCTAGCATATATATGATGGCGATTTGAGGTCATGAGATCGGTCGACCCAAGTGGATAATATTACCAAAAAACTAATGAAGATGATCTGAAAAATAACTTGGGGATCTGAAATCTCACTAAACGACTTTTATAGAAGTCATTTAGTTTTTCCGGTAATATCAAACACCTATTACGACCGCTTTCATGACCTTAAATCGTCATTATATTTGTGTTAGATTGTCATAATATCTCAGAGTAATTTCTGTAAACATCTAAGATCATTGCAAATGATTTTTGTTGAGACTACTGGACTATTCCAAACACTTTAGTCGTTATAAACAACTTAACACTCTATAAAGATCTCAAATCGTCGTTTTCAGGTTTTAAGATCGTCTCAAGCAAATTTTGAAAGTTTTTATTAGTTTTCAAGTGACATTAAACAACCATTTCGAGAGTTTTCATAATTCCTCAAATCGTCATAACAAGTGTGTTAGATCATTATGACAGACTTAAACAATCGTCTTTAATATCTTTTGACACCATCATTTAACATCCAAAATCACATTGAATCATTTTTATAGAAACTTCTCGACTCTTTCAACAATTGCAGTAGAATACTGCAATTAACTTCATGTATACTCTTTGTAAGGGTCTTAAATTGTTATATTCAACTTTTCTCGTCATATTCAACACATGCGTCGACCCTTGTCATGATTTCTCAAATTGTCATTACAAGAGTGTTTGATCGTAATAAACGACTGAAATAAACGTCTTCATAAGTAAACATCCAAAATCACACCAAATGACCTTTATAGAACCTCCTCGACAATGCTAAGAGTTGTATTCGTTATAAATAAGTTAAAAAACTATAATGACTAACTTCATATATTGACTCTCTAAGGGTCTCAAAACATCACATTCAACTTTTGAGATCCTCTCAAGCTGTTTTTTCAGATCGTTTTCATTAATCTATTAAGTAATAATGAAATACATGCATCGACACTTTTGATAATTCTAAAATCACCATTTAAAAGTGTGTTAGATCGTCATAACCGACTAAAATCATCGCGTTTACTAACCTCCGAGCTTCATCAGTAAACATCCTAAATAACACCAAATGACCTCTATATCACCTTCTCGACTATTGCAATAACTTTTGTCGTTATAACTAAGTTAACCTCAAAAACGTCCATA
>JAUUDW010638184.1:0-11020 GCA_032361385.1 Panulirus guttatus
ATACCATGATGAAAACCCTTAAAAACTCAAGCTCCAAAATCTTGATAACATCCCTTAACTCAAGCTCCAACATGCTGATGACAACTCTTAGCAAGTCAAGCACCAACACACCAATGACAGCCCTTAACAATTCAAACTCCAACATTTTGATAACTACCCTTGAAAACTCAAGATCCAACATCCTGATGAAAGTTCAATACAACTAAAGGTCCAACATTCTGATGGTAACCTTTAACAATTCAAGTTCCAACTCCCTAGTGAAAAACTTTAACAACTCAAGCTGTAACACCCTGATGACACCTCTTAACAACTCAAGCTCCAATATCCTTATGACAACCCCTAATAACTCAAACTCCAACATGCTGATGACAACCCTTAACAACTCAAGCACCAACATCCTAATGAAAACCTTTAACAACTCACGCTCCAGCATCTTGATGGCTACCCTTAAAAATTCAAGCTCCAACATCCTGATGAAAATTCCTAATTACTCAAGGTCCAACATCCTCTTAACAACTCAAGCTCCAACATCCTGATTACAACCCCTAGTAATTCAAACTATAACGTTCTAGAGACAACCTTTAACAACTCAAGCTCCAACATTCTGAAGACAAAACTTAACAACTCAAGCTCCAACATCCTGAACACTACTCTTAAAACCTCCAACACCAACATCCTCATGACACCCCTAAACAACTCAAGTTTCATCATCCTGATGACAACCCTTGACATCTCAAACTCCAACATCCTGATGAGAATCCATAAAAACTCATACTCCATCACCCTCATGGCAACTCTTACCAATTAAACATCAACACCTTGATAACATCCATAAACAACTCAGGCTCCAACATCCTTACTGACAGTCCTGATAACCCTTAACAGCTCAAGCTCCAACATCTTGCAGACAACCCTTTACAGCTCAAGCTCCAACATCCTGACGACAACCCTTGATAACTCAAGATCCAACATCCCGATAACAACCCTTAACAAATCAAAACCCACTACCCTGATGAGAACCCTTAACAACAAAAGCTACAACACACTAATGGCAACCCTTAACTACTCACTATCCATCACCCTGAAGAAAAACTTTAACAAATCAAACTCCAACACTCTGATGACAACCTTTAAATACTCAGGCTCCAACTTCCTGATGACATCCCTTAAAGACTCAAACTCCTACATCCCGATAGCAACCCTTTATAAATCAAACAACAACACCTAAATGAGAACCCTTAACAACTAAAGCTCTAACATACTGAGGCAACCCTTAAAAACTCAAGATCCAACATCCTGAAGAAAACCTTTAGCAACTTAAGCTCCAACATCTTGATACAACCCTTAACAACTCAGGCTCCAACATCCGTGATGATAGTCCTTAATAATTCAAGCTTCAGCAACCTGGAGACAACCTGTATTAACTCAAGCTAGAACATCCTGATGACAACCCTTCACAACTCATACTTCAATATCATGATTGCAACCCAAAGCAAAACATGCTCCAACAACCGGATGATAACCCTTAGCCACGCAAGCGCCAACATCCTGATAACAATTCTTAACAACTCATGCTCAGACACCTTGATGACAATCCAAAATATCTCAGTGTACAACATCATGATGATAACCCCTAATAACTCAAGTTCCTACATCCTATTGACAGCCCATAACAGCTCCGGCTCCAACATCCTAATAAACATCCTTAACAAATCATGCTCCAACATCATTATGACAAACCTTAACAACTCAAGCACCAACATCTCAATGAAAACCCTTAACAACTCGCGCTCCAGCATCTTGATGACTACCCGTAAAAATTCAAGCTCCAATATCCTGATGAAAACCCCTAACAACACAAGGCCCAGCATCATGATGGCAACCGTTAACAACTCAAGCTCCAACTTCCTGATAACAACGCCTAATAACTCAAGCTACAACACCCTAAGGACAAACCTTAATACCTCAAGCTCCAACACTCTGAAGACAAACCTCAATAACTCAAGCTCCAACATCCTGAACACATCTCTGAAAAAAGCTCCAATACCAACATCCTGATGACAACCCTAAACAACTCAAGTTCATCATCCTGATGAAAACCCTTAACATCTCAAACTCCAACATCCTGATGAGAATCCATAAAGACTGATTCGCCAACACCCTCATGAGAACCCTTACCAACTTAAGCATCAACACCTTGATAATATTCATAAACAACATAGGCTCCAACATCCTTGATGACAGTCCTTAATAACTGAAGCTTCAACACCCTTGTGACAACCTTTAACAACTCAAGCTCTAACATCCAGATAAAAACCCTTATCAACTCATACTCCAACGTCCTAATGACTACCCTTAGCAACACAAGATCCAATACAGTGATGACAACCCTTAACTATTCATGCTCAAACACCCTGATGACAACCCATATATATACCAATGTCCAACATCCTGATGACAACCCCTAATAAGTTCCACCATCATATTGACAACCTTTGAAAAAATCTGTCTCAAATATCCTGATGATAACCCCTAACAACTCAAGCTCCAACATCCTGATGACAACCCTTAACAACTCATCCTCCAACATCCTGATGACAACCCTTAACAACTCAGGCTCCAACATCCTAATGAAAACCCTTTACAACTCAAGCTAGAGCATCCTGACGACAACGCTCAATAACTCAAGATCCAACAGCCCGATAGCAACACTTAACAAATCAATCCCCAACACCCTGATGAGAACCCTTAACAACTAAAGCTCCAACATACTGATAGCATCCCTTAACTACTCAAGGTCCGCCACCCTGAAGAAAACCTTTAACAACTCAAGCTCCAGCACACTGATGACAACCTTCAAGTACTCAAAGTCCAAATTCCTGATGAAAACCCTTAAAAACTCAGACTCCAGCATTCAGATAACAACCCTTAACAAATCAGATCACAACACTCTGATGAGAACCCTTAACAACTACAGCTCCAACATACTGATGGCAACCCTTAACAACTCAAGCTCCAACATAATGAAGAAACCCTTTAACAACTCATACTCGAACATCCTGATACAACCCTTAAAAATCAGGCTCCAGCATCCATGATGACAGTCCTTAATAGTTCAGGCCTCAGCACCACGGTGACAACCTTTATTAACTCAAGTTACAACATCCTGATGACAACCCTAAACAGCTCAAACTCCAAATGTTATGATTACAACCGTTAACAAAGCAAGCCAAAACAACCGGATGACAACCCTTAGCCACACAAGCGCCAGCATCGTAATAACAATCCTTTACAACTCATGATCAAACACCCTGATAACAACCCTTAATATCTCAATATACAACATCCTGATGACAACCCCTAACAACTCCAGCTCCAACATCCTGATGAAAACCCCTAACAACTCAAGGTCCAACATCCTTATGACAAACCTTAACAACTCAAGCACCAACATCCTAATCATAGCCCTTAATATCTCACGCTCCAACATATTGATGACTACCCGTAAAAACTCATGCTCCAACATCGAGAGGAAAACCCCTTACAGCTCATGGTCCAACGTCTTGGCGGCAACCTTTAACAATTCAAGTTCCATAACCTTCATGAAAACCTTCAACAACTCAAGCTGGAACACCCTGATGACAACTCTTAACATCTCAAGCTCTAGCATCCTTATGACAACCCCAAATGATTTACACTCCACCATCCTGATGACAGCTCTTAACAAGTCAAGCATCAACACCCTTATTACAACCTTTAACAACTCAAGCTCCAATATCCTGATGACAACCTTTAACAACTCAGGCTCTAACAATATGATGACAACCCTCAACAACTTAAGCTCCAACATCCTGAACATAACATTTAAAAACTTCAACAACAACATCCTGATGACAACCCAAAGCAGCTCAAGTTTCAAAATCCTGATGACAGCCCTTAACATCTCAGACTCCAACATCCTGATGAGAACCCATAAAAACTCATACTTCAACACCCTCATGACAACCCTTACCAACTGAAGCATCAACACCTTGATAACATCCCTAAACAACTCAGGCTCCAACATCCTTGATGACAGTCCTAAATAACTGAAGCTTCAACACTCTTTAACAGCTCAAACTCTGACAATCAGATAACAACCCTTAGGAACTCATACTCCAACGTCCTAATGACAACCCTTAGCAATACAAGATCCAATATCGTGATGACAACCCCTAACAGCTCATGCTTAAACACCCTGATGACATCCCTTATATATCAATGTCCAACATCCTGATGACAACCCCTAATAACTCAAGTTCCACCATCCTATCGACAACCCTTAAAACATCAGTCTGAAGCATCCTGATGATAACCCCAATAACTCAAGTTCCAACATCTTGATGACAACCCTTAACAACTCAAGCTCCAACATCTTGATGACTAACCTTATAAACTCAAGCTCCAACATCCTGATGAATACGCCTAACAACTCAACGTCCAACATCCTGATTGTAACCCTTGACAATTCAAGCTCCAACACCCTTAATACAACCTTTAACAACTCAAGCTCCAATATCCTGATGACAACCCTTAACAACTCCTAATCCATCGTTCTGATGACAACCCTTAACAACTCCTAATCCATCGTTCTGATGACAACCCTTAACAGTTCAAGTTCCAACATCCTGATGACAACCCTTTACAACTCAAGCTCCAACATCCTGACGACACCTCTCAATAACTCAAGACTTAACAGCCTGATAGCAACCCTTAGCAAATCAAGCCCCAACACCCTAATGATAATCCTTAACAACAAAAGCTACAACCTACTGATGGTAACCCTTAACTACTCAAGCTCCACCACCATGAAGAAAACCTTTAACAACTCAAGCTCCAACGCTTCGATGACAATCTTCAAATACTCAAGCTCCGAGATCCTAATGACAACCCATAAAATCTCCAATTCCAACATCCCGATAACAACCCTTAACAAACTAAACCAAAACACCCTGATGAGAATCCTTAACAACTACAGCTCCAACATACTGACGGCAACCCTTAACAACTCAAGCTCCAACACCCTGAAGAAAAACCTTTAACAGCTCAAGCCCCAATGTCCTGATACAACCCTTAGAAATCAGGCTCCAACATCCATGATGAAAGTCTTAATAATACAAGCCTCAACAGCCTGGTGACAGCTTTTATTAACTCCAGCTCCAACATTTTGATGACAACCCTTAAAATCTCATGCTCCAACATCCATATAACAAACCTTAGCAACTTAAGCACCAACATCCTTATGAAAGCCCTTAACATATCACGCTCCAACATCTTGACGAATACCCTTTGAAATTTAAGGTCCAACATCCTGAGGAAAACTTACAACTCATGGTCCAACATCCTAATGGCAACCTTTAACAATTCAAGCTCCAACACCCTCATGAAAACCTTTAGCAACTCAGGCTGTAACACTCTGATGACAACTCTTAACATCTCAAGCTCCAACATCCTTATGACAACCCCAAATGATTTGCACTCCAACATCCTGATGACAACCCTTAACAAGTTAAGCATTAACACCCTTATGACAACCTTTAACAACTCAAGCTCCAATATCCTGATGACAACCTTTGACAACTCAGGCTACAACAATATGATGACAACCCTCAACAACTTATGCTCCAACATCCTAATGACAAGCCCTTAAAAACTCCAACTCCAACATCCTGATGACAACCCGTAATAGCTAAAGCTCCAACATCCTGATGACAGTCCTTTACAACTCAAGTTCCAACATCATCATGACAACCCTCAATAACTCAAGATCCAACATCCCGATAGTAACTCTTAACAAATCAAGCCCTAACACCCTGATGAGAACCATTTAACAACATAAGTTAAAACATGCTGATGGCAAGCTTTAAGTACTCAAGCCCCACCACCCGGATGAAAACATTGAACAACTGAAGCTCCAACACTTCGAAGACAACCCTCAAATCATCAAGCTACAACATCCCAATAACAACCCTTAACAAATCAAGCTCCACCATAATGAGAACCCTTAACAACTACGTCTTCAACATACTGATGGCAGCACTTAACAGCTCAAGCTCCAACACCCTGAAGAAAACCTTTAACAACTCAAGCTCCAACATCTTGATACAGCTCTTAACAACTCAGGCTCCAACATCCCAGATGATATGCCTTAAAAATTCAAGCTTCAACAACCTGATGAAAACCTTTATTTACTCAAGCTCCAACATCCTGATGACAAAACTTAACAACTCAGTCACTAACATCACGATTACAACCCTTTTCAAATCAAGCCCTAACAACCGGATGACAACCCTTAACCACACACGCGCCAACATCCTGATAACAATCCTTAACAATTCATGCTGAAATACGCTGATGACAACCCTTAGTATCTCAATGTACAACATCCTGATGAATACCCCTAATAACTCAAGTTCTAACATCCTATTGACAACCCATAACAGCTCAGCGTCCAACATTCTGATGATAACCCCGAAAAACGCAAGCTCCAACATCCTAATGACAAACTTTAACACCACAAGCTACAATATCCTGATGATAACTCTTAACAACTCAAGAACCAACATCCTAATGACAACCTTAACAACTCAAGCTCCAACTTCTTGATGACAAGCCTTAAAAACTCAAGCTGCATCATCCTGATGAAAACCCCTAACAAATCAATTCCAATATCCTCATGGCAGCCCTTAACAATTCAAGCTACAACACCCTTATAAAACCCTTTAACAACTCAAGCTCCAAAATTTTGATGACAACCCTCAAAAACTCAGATTCCAACTTCCTTATGAACACCCGTAATAACTCAAACTAAAACATCCCGAAGACAACCCTCAACAAGTCAAGCATCAAAACCCTTATGACAACCTTTAACAACTGAAGCTCCAATATCCTGATGATAATCCTTAACAACTCAAGCTCCAGCACTCTGAAGACAACCCTAACAACACAAGCTTCAACATACTGAACACAACCCTTAAAAACTCCAGCACCAACATCCTGATGACAACCCTAAACAACTCAAGTTTCATCATCCTTATGACATCCCTTAAAAACTCAAATCACAACATCCTGATGAGAACCATTAAAAACACATTCTCTAACTCCCTCAGGTCAACACTTACCAACTCAAGCATCAACACACTATCAACATCCCTTAACAACTCAGGCTCCAACATCCCTGATGACAGTCCTTAACGACTGAAGCTTCAACACCCTGATGACAACCTTTAACAACTCACTCTTTAACATCCAGATGACAACCCTTACCAACTCCAAGATAATGATTACAACCCTTATCAAATCAAGCCCCAAAATCCTGATGACAGCCCTTAACCACAAAAGCGCAAACATCCTGACGATAACAATTAACGACTCAAGCTCCAAATCCTCGATGACAATCCTCAACAACTCAAACTATAACACACTGTTTACAACCCTTAAAAATTCCAACTCCAATATCCTGATGAAATCTCTTAAAAGCTCAGTCTACAACATCCTGTTCATAATCCTTGAAAAAACAGCTCTATCATCCTGATGAAAACCCTAAACAACTCTAGTTCCAACAACCGATAATAACCCTTAAAAATCAAGCTCCAACACCCTGATAAGTGACTTAACAGCTAAAGCGCCAACATACAGACGGCAACCCTTAACAACTCAAGCACCAACATCCAGAAGAAAACCTTTGTCAACTTAAGCATTAACGTCCTGATAATACCCTTAACAACTCAAGCATCAACATCCTAATGACAGCCCTTAACAACTCACGCTCCAACATCTTGGAGACTACCCATAAAAACTCAAGTTCCAAAATCATGATGAAAGACCCTTACAACTCAAGGTCCAACAACCTGATGACAACCTTTAACAATTCAAGCTCCAACACCCTTATGAAAAACTTTAGGAACTCAAGCTGTAACACCCTTATGACAACTCTTAACAACTCAAGCTCCAACATTCGTATGACAACACGTAATAACTCACACTCCAACATCCAACAGACAACCATTAGCAAGTTAAGCATCAACATCCTCAGGACAACATTAAACAATTTAAGCAACAATATCATGATGACAGCCTTTAACAACTCAAGCTCCAACACTGAAGAAATCCTTAACAACTCAAGCTCCGACATCATGATGAAAACCCTTAAAAACTTCAACTCCAACATCATGATGACAACCCTTAACAGCTCAAACTCCAACATCCTAATGACAACGCTTTGCAACTCAAGCTCCAATATCCTGATAACAACAATTAATAGCTCAAGCTACAATATCCCGATAGCAACCCTTAACAAATCAAACTCCAACACATTGATGAGAACCCTTGAGAACTAAAGCTCCAACATACTGATGGGAACCCTTAACTACTCAAGCTCCACCACCCTGAAGAAAACCTTTACAAATCAAACTCCAACACACTAATGAGAACACTTAACTACTACTGCTCCAAGATACCGATGGCAACACTTAACAACTCAGGCTCCAACACCCAAAAGAAAACCTTTAACAACTCATGATCCAGCATCCTGATAAAACCCTTAACAGCTCAGGCTCCAAAATCCTGGATGACACTCCTTAATAATTCAAGCTTGAACACCCTGGTGACAACCTGTATTAACTCAAGCTCAAAAATCCTGATGACAACCCTTAACAACTCAAGCACCAACACCCTAATGACACCCCTCTAAAAACTCAAACTCCAAGATCATGATTACAACCCTTATCAAATGATGCCCCAACATCCTAATGACAACCCTTAACCAAACAGGCGCAAACATCCTGACGACAACCCTTAACATCTCAAGCTCCAAAACTTCAATGACAATCCTCAGCAACTCAAGCTATAACATCCTCTTCACAACCCTTACAAATACCAACTCCAAAATCCTGATGACAATTCTTCAAAGCTCAAGCTACAACATCTTGTTCATAACCCTTGAAAACACCAATTCCAACATCCTGATGAAAACCCTTAACAACTCTAGATCTAACATTCCGATAACAACCCTTAACAAATCAAGATCCAACACCCTGATAAGAGAACCTAATAACTAAAGCGCCAACATTCAGATTGCAACCCTTAACAACTCAAGCTCCAGCACCCAGAAGAAAACCTTTAACAACTCAAGCTCCAAAATCCCTATTGACAGTCCTTAATAAGTCAAGCGTCAACGCCCTGGTGACAACCACTTTTAACTCAAGCTCCAACATCCTGATGACAACACGTAACAACTTAAATTCCAACACCTGGTGAGACCCCTGAACAACTTAAACTCCAGCATCATGAATAAAATCCTTAACAACAAGCCCGAACAACCTGATTAGAATTTTTAACCACACACGAGCCAACAGCCTGATAACAATCATTATCAACTCATTCTCAAACACCCTGATGAGAACCCATAATATCTCAATGTCCAAAATACTGAAGAATATCCCTAATAACTCAAGTTCCAACATCCTACTGACAACTATTAACAACACCAGCTCTAACATCATGATGATAACCTCTACCAACTCTAGCTCCAACATCCTTATGACAATCCTCAACAACTCAAGCACCAACATCCTAATGACAACCCTTAACAACTCACGCTCCAACATCCTGATAAAAACCCCATTCAACTCAAGGTCCAACAACCTGATGGCAACCTTTAACAATTCAAGCTCCAACACCCTTAAGAAAACCTTTAACAACTCATGCTGTAACACCCTGATGACAACTCTTAACAACTCAAGCTCCAATATCCATATGACAACCCGTAAAAACTCACTATCCAACATCCTGATGACAACCTTTAACAAGTTAAGCATCAACACCCTTAGGACAACATTTAACAGCTCAAGCAACAATACCATGAATATAACCTTTAACAATTCAGCCTCCAACACTCTGAAGAAAACCTTAACAACTCAAGCTCCGACATCATGATAAAAACCCTTGAAAACTCCAACTTCAACATCATGACGACAACCCTTAACAGCTCAAGATCAAACATCCTGATGACAATAATTAACAAATCAAGCTAAAATATCCCTATAGCAAACTTTAACAAATCAAGCTCCATCACAATGATGAGAACCCTAAACAACTAAAGCTTCAACATACAGATGGGAACACTTAACTACTCAAGCTCCACAACCCTAAAAAAAACTTTAACAGATCAAGCTCGAACACTGATGACAACAATCAACAACTCAAGCTCCAATATCCCTGATGACACTCCTTAGTAATTCAAGCTTCAACACCTTGGTGACAACCTTTATTAACTCATGATCCAACTCAAACACCAACACCCTAATGACACCCCTTAACAACTCAAACACTAATATCATGAATACAACCCTTAACAAATGTAGCCACAATATCCTGATGACAACCCTTAACCACACAAGTGCTAACATCTTGATGACAACCCTTAACATCCCAAGCTGTAACCTCCTGTTCACATCCCTTAAAAACACTAACTCCAACATCTTGATGACAACTCTTAAAAGCTCAAGCTCCAACATCCTGTTCAAAACACTTAAAAACACCAACTCCAACATCCTGATGACAACCCCTTGCACCGGAAGCTCCAACACCCTTATGACAACTCTTGACAATTCAAGCTCCAATATCCTGATAACAACTCTTAACAACTCAAGCTCCAACATCCCAACAGCAACCTTTAACAAATCAAGCTCCAACAAAGTGATGAAAACTCTTACCAATTAAGCTCCAACAGACTGATGGAAACACTTAACTACTCAAGCTCCACCACCCTGAAGAATACATTTAACAAATCAAGCTCCAACACTCTGATGACAACCCTCAATAACTCAGGCTCCAACATCCTAATGACAAACCTTAAAAACTCAAGCTCCAACATCCCGATAATAACCCTTAACAAATCAAGCTCCAACGCCATGATCAGAACCTTTAACAACAACAGTTCCAAGATACCGATGGCAACACTTAGCAAATCAAGCTCCAG
>JAUUDW010638195.1:0-18535 GCA_032361385.1 Panulirus guttatus
CGAAACGGCCACATTCGCTCACACTCAGTCTCTAGCTGTCATGTGTAATGCACTGAAACCACAGCTCCCTTTCCACAACCAGACCCCACAACGTGGTTTACCTCAGACACTTCACAAGCCCTGGTTCAGTCCACTGACAGCACGTCGCTCCAGTATGCCACATCGTTCCATCTCACTCAATACATAAACACTTAAATCACTTTATATGTATCATCTAAATCTAGTTCCTACAAATTACTCATTCCTTTATTGAGATGACCCACAGTTGACTTGGTAAGCAATCCCTTAGACGGGGTTGGTTTGTAAGTACATACTAACCCTGGTATTATAGGGATTTCTCATATAATATTCATTATTTGGGGTGACCTAGATATAGCTGTCCTTAAGTGGCTATCACCATGGTTGTTTAATGCTTTTATGGATGGAGCATTACATGAAAATGAACTGGAGTGATTTGTGGATAGCACTGCTAAACCATAGTGGAATAAGGGAAAATTGTCAAATTTGTGAACTGCAAATGTTGCTCTGCTAAGCGAATCACAGGAATAACTAGAGTGAATGGCTGATCATTTTCATGTGTGTATGAAGAGGTAGTTGAAAAAGAATATGGAAAAAGATAAAGACTACTGTCTCTGAAAGATACAGGTTGTCACAATACATTACCAGTTTGAATGGAGGAGAATTAGACGTAAATAAGCTTAGGTGTTTGGAAGTGATCAAAATGGATGGGACCAGCAAGGCTGATGCTCAGAGTAGGTTCATACAAGGGAGAAGGATTGGCAGTGCAAAGAAAGCATCTTGTCCCTTCTAACTTATATAACAGTATTAGATTTTCCAATGGCTATTGTAGAAATGCTTGGGGAATACATAAAAGAAGTCTGAAGAAATATCGTCCAAGATATAACAGAACATCAATCAGCTGCATATCAAATAATAACAAGTTTGTATTCTACCATAAAGAGAGAGAACATGTCAAAATGATTAAACAGTTAAATACTGGAGATTAAGTTAGAGAACCAAAGACTCTGGATAGGAAACAATGAATATTTCAAAAGAATATCAAAAGTGAAAAACTACTAGCTCTGCTGTCATAAATGATCTGTGAACTGTACCTCCATTAACATCAACTTACCTTTAAAAAGCCAATAAGTATGGCCCTCTTTTGTAGCTTTGCTGTTGAGAAATGAAAGAATATTCTGAGCTACATCCCGTACCAATCTTGGAGAAAACTGACAATCAGACATATGAGGTAAGTCTTCTGTCTTGATCAGTTCATACTTTTGAACAATGCCATCCAGATGGTAGCACATAACTACCTCAGGAACATTGCACATAAGATTATCCAACCAATAATCGATGCCTGTTGATGAGGTTTTCTTATTAATATACAACAAATATAATCTATTCCTGAAATGCTAACAAAGCACAAAATAATATCAATCTAGCCATATGAAACAAAATGCATCAAAAATTAATACAACAAACATCAATCTATGAATGCATAATGTGTTGTTTCACTTTATACATGAGGAATCTTCTCTAAGCACCATGATTAATGCATGTCTTAAACACTCAGTCATACTAAACACAAACAAATTCCTTAACCTTGCTCTTAATACTTCTAGTCATTTCCCATTATCCCAGTTACCTCACTTCAAGACTCCTAATAATTTTTCTTTCCTCATCCAAATGAAAATTCCCATATTTTACTGACATCACCTTGATAATACCTTTTCCCTTGAATTTCCTCATTTCTCAGCGTAATAAGTCAGGCCAGGACAAACATGGGAACATACAAAATATCCCTGGTAATACTGGAGAAAAAATACTGCCCATGTACCTCTTGCATTCTGCAGAAGGCAACGAAGAGGAGAGGTAGCAGAGGGCTGAAAATCCTCTTTATATGTATTTCTTTCCAAAAGAAGGAACAGAGGAAGGAGCAAGGCAAGGATTTTTCTTCTAGACTTGATTTTCTCTGTCCTTGATACTAACTCAATTAAGCATGAAATAACAAACATAAATGATAGAAAGAAGAATGAACAAAATAAAAAATGTTGGTTCAGTTATCCAGTGTATGGCCTCAGACACCCTTCACACTCTTAGAAAAGCTTAATGATTTGTTTCCAGTCTTTTACACTCAAAATATTTTACCTTTGAAAAACATCTCAGTGAGCAGGAGCATACTAGAAAACAGGAAAAACCGACTGTGCAGCACAAAATTTCAGTAGAAAATAAATATCAGCAAAAGTCTTACAGAGTAACCATCACTAGTACAGTCACTCTGCTGAAACCATAGGACAATTCATTGTGAAACTTCCCCCAAAAAGTTTGCTCATCTCTTCAAGTCAGCAGTGCATGTCAAATTTCACATTATCTATCCATCTATCTATATCTCTGATGCCTGTTCCCTTTAGGAACTCCCTCAAAGGGGTGGCCACAGCTAAAAAAGTCTCCATAACTGGTGAACTCCAGTGCTGCTTCTGAGCCTTTAACAGGCCACTGGCAGAAGGCAACTCTAGTGCAGTGTTTTCAGGGGCTCATACCTAAAGTTCCTACCTAATGCTCAAACCTACAACTTCTACCTAATGCTCCTACTTATTGTTCTGACCTACTACTTCCTCCTAATGCTCCAATCTGATGTTCATACCTACTATTTCAATCTAATGCTCCTAACATTATGCCAAAAGGCAGAGCTAGCACAAAGCAATCATTGTACGAAAATCTAAAGTTATGAAGAATGAGTTGTATGAGTGCTATCAAGTGTTATGGGTGACAAGGAGAGACTGCATGTTTTTGGACAGAATACCAGTAGTCCATGTGTAGGTGAGGCAGAAAGAAAAGATGGCTACCTGGGTCAAAGGAGTGCAACTTGACAAGGTAACCACCTTATATAAAGGTTTCATTTCAATTCCAATACATTCACCCTCAAGGAAAATAACAGTTGAGAGACAAAGAAAAAATTCTGCCCACACTTTCTAATGCAAAGGGTTGAATTCAACAAGAAACCATGATTGAAGTGGCAGGATATTTTTCCCTACAGCAAATTAAGTGTTAGTCACTTTGTTGTGTCAATATCCACACTATATAAGAACACTGAAAAACCTGAGCTTACCATCTCAACCTATGAAAAAGGAATATGTGACATTATCTTCAATGATCATAATAAAATCAACATTACTCAGAAATTTTACATAGATAATTGTCTATATGTTCCTTACATTCTTCCTATTACACTTTAATATCAATGGTTATTCATTATCAACCTTAATTTTTCATGTGTTTCACATACCTGTTAATATGTTGATGGGCCTACTCATGTCACGCAGCCTGAGTGAAACACAGGGATGAGTTCCACCACCAAAGATTGGCAGGTCAGTCCCAATCAACATGTGTAAGTCTTCAAAATTCCAAACAACATTTCGAGTAAACGCCTGACCGGAGGCCTGAGGAAGCTGATCCTCTAAAGTAGGTTCAGGCATTACTTCACTCATCACAAAAGAAGGCTGTGATAAGAACTCAGAGTTAGAAGAATCTAAAAATACATCTGCATTAGAATCTAAAAATGCAGTTGCATTATGTAAATGATGAACTCACTTGAAGTGATAATTACTGTAATTCAATGGGCCAACAAAAGCCCGTCATAAATCATTAAAATTTTACTACAATTCAAAATGATTGATTTGTATTCCAAGTGCCTTGGAGATAAAAGAAATATACAAGCTATCTTAAAAACAAAAAAAAAAAAAAAATATTTACCCTTTGGACTGAAATAGGACTTTCTGTTACAGGTTGAGATGGGGGGCTAGGAGGTCTTACTTCTTCTTCATTTATACTGTGATACAAAAATTTGGAAAGTAAACTTCTACCCTGCACAACATTCCGACTCTTGTTTGGGCGGACCAATACATTCTCCTGTAAGAAAACTCAGAGTTAAAATGGTTACTGACAAGGATTTCATAAGATATCTTATATAAATTCATCATTTTCACTCCTCAAATCTTCAACCTCACCTCCAACAGATAATGATCAGACAACCCACCAGCTGCCTCTCTCAGCACAATCACATCCAAGAGTCTTTCTTTTGCAAGTATATCAATTAGTACGAAATCCAATAATGCCCACTTACAATCTTTCCTACTCACCCATGTATACTTATGTGTCTCCCTCTTTTAAAACAGATATTACAAATCACCAGTCTTTTTTCAGGAAACAACTCAACAAGCTGTGCACCATTCCCATTCACCCTACTGAATACCCCATGCCCCCAGATTTTATCCTCAACTGCCGTAATTACTCACTAGGTGTCAGTCAAAATGTACCAAAACCAGTATCTACTATCCAAAGCAAAGCCTCACATACCTATCAAATGGTTTCCATTGACTGTCTCTTATGTTAGGGTTCAACCCACTGATACATCATCCCTACGTACCACAATGTTCTAATTTGCTCTATCCCATACGTGTCTCTCACTCTCTTGAATGCACAGGCCCTGGCACCTGAAAACCTTCCTTACTCCATCCATCCAATTCCTTCTTGGTTTTCCACTCCCTCTTACTATCTCTGTTTCTGCGATGTAGATTAGAAAAAAAATATCTTTTTTTTTTGTTTGCATGCAGGGCAAACAAAAAACTGCACCGAAAGTGTTAAAAACTCACTTCAAAAACTTTAGCATTTTTTATCTCCTCAAAAAGAAAAAAATATTCCATGAGACATGACAGGGCTCAGATAACCTACTAATGAAAGGGTTGAAGTGGAAAAAACTGTACAGGAGACGTAAAGTTTCCAATTTAGTTTTATACGCATTACATATTAAGAATTCTGTGGTTAAAATACATCTTAGAAATCATGCACTAACAACTAACTGAAATATTTAAAAATGCTTTCCATTCAACTAAATTATGGGGCATTAAAACAGGCACATTTCCTTGCTCACCTTATGAGTTAAGGACTGAAGCACATGCTCAAAGAAGAATTTTCTCAACCAATGCCACTCTTTTTCAGACTGCCTCAGCAAGTATTTGTACACATCAAAATCATCTATTAGGAGAGTCTTTCCAACACGATGAATCATCATACTGACATGGGCTTTGGGATTGTAAGGAATTTTCAGTAGTTTCTTAATGTTCTCTGCATCTGATACTACATCTACTTCACCTATGCAGTCTGGGAACTGATGGGCCATGAGAAAGCTGCAAGAAAAATAAATTCATACAAACATAAAATCAAGCTCCTTTTCAAACAGAAGTTGGGGAGCAGATAATGATTTTTAATATGCAGAAAGCATAATTGAAAATCAATCCCAAAGATAGACTTCACTCTATCTGTATCACTTCATACCTAAACTTGTATCTTTTTTTTTGCAAATATATTCTTTATCTAACTTTTAACAATCAAACTACTTGTATATAATCAATGTTATCTCCATTACTACAATCAGCTCTGTGTGACTAATTAAAATCTTCCTTCGAACGTTTGTCTGCATTTACCTACAAGTGCATCCTGCTAAATTTTCCATTTACATCTTTCTAATAATAATTATTCTCAAAACTGTGGAAATAGCTACACAAATGTCTCTTCCACAATCTTCCATCTGCTACTTTTCTCAAATGCACCATCTTCTGTTCACCATCTATTTGTCATATAATTCTTTGTCGTGCCCAAATCCTCCCATCATTCGTTACAATCTTCAATGCTCTTATCAATGTACTTTCTTCCCTCACATCTTACTCATATCTCACTGCCCTTTCATAAGAAAGTTCTTAAATCAAATGTAATACATTTCTTACTCCTTTTTTCATACACAGCTGCTCTCCTGCACTTGCAAGGTATCATCAGTGATAGCTAAGCAATGGCCTCATTTGCACATGTTCATACTATCGCTGTCATGCATTATGCATCAGAGACAGAGTCAATTATATTGTTTTTTTATGCTGAAGGCTTCAGTCACAGACAAAAATCCACATGAAAAGGTACAGAGTTTCAGAGCTTTGACATGAAGGGAAAGAATCAGGTATCAAAATGGTCCACCCTTGAGTTGCCGATGACCACACAATAATCATGTGAAGCAGCAGCTTGCCAAGTATTGCGTGGTGTTGGCACACAAGCAACCAGCTCTCGGGAGCAAAAACCAAAGTAATACCTATAAAACAGGGAAAGTGAACCAATAATGTGGCATAGGGCAAGGGGTCAAGTTTAGGAGTTAGCCTGGAACAGTTTATAAGGCTGACTGCCTTCGACTTAACTCTGTCAAGTAAGGATGCAGAGCTAAAACCATCCCAAATGTGAGAGCAGTACTCCATACAAGGCTGAATCAATCCCTTGTATAAATGGAGCAACTGTTCAGAAGAGAAGAAGTTTTGACTTCTAAACAGGACATCCAGTTTCTTAGAGGCAGACTTAGCTATTCCTGTAATGTGAGGTGTCAAAGAAAGAGTTGATGTTACAGAAATACCAAGTATGTTCATTGAGTCAAGAGGTGAAATTACTGAACTGTCAAAGGAGAGACGAGA
The DNA here is from genome assembly GCA_032361385.1 of Panulirus guttatus. Lineage (NCBI taxonomy): Eukaryota > Metazoa > Arthropoda > Malacostraca > Decapoda > Palinuridae > Panulirus > Panulirus guttatus. The sequence goes on from JAUUDW010638195.1 coordinate 6,510, forward strand.
GTTGTGGATAGAAACTGGGTCTTGGAGGCATTAAACTTAATAAGATTTTGTGTCCCCTCTTTCACTTCATCTCTCCATCTCTTTCTTGGTTTACTTCCTCCCCATCCTCCCTCCACTTCTGATCCACAGATCAATTTAGTCAGTCTATCTTTACACATCCCCTCCAGATATCCAAACCATTTCAGCACACCCTGCTCAGCTCTCTCAATCATTCTGCATTTACTACTCTTACACTGACATTACTGACATGATCAACTAGCCTCACACAATACTAATCTCAGGCACTTTATTTCCATCTTGTCCACCCTCTTTTACCCCTGGGGATAGTGGAGAAAGAATACAACCCAAGTATTTCTTGAATCTTATCTACTCTTATTTTTTTTTCTAAATCCTCCCTTCAAGTATTATTTCTTTCTAAGAACATATGGACCCAAACAAAAATTATATCTAGAAGGATCAATTGTCTATTCCTAATGCCACGTCACACACCTTAACCCTTAAAGAACCCCCTCACACTTGTACAGGTTACAGTAAAAAGGATCTAACTGTACTTGCATAGGTTGTCTCTTTCTGCCCTCATTTAAATGTTAAGGCATGCTTCACTTGTATGTAACTGGCACTGGGAAAAAATCCAAGAATGACAGTTACCCGTATAGTACAATGTCTTACTGTGTGGGGAACCTAGCTATTATATGTAGGATGCCTTTTTCCAGTGTCATTTAAACTGGAAGGAGCACTTTATCAGTAAGGAAAACTAATCTATGTCACAAGCAACTACAATTAGCACTGGGTAAAGAATTCTAATGTCTCAGTTACCCATACAAAAGGATGAGGGAAGTACTGCCCTAGCATACATCCCAAACTGATTAGTGATAGTCTCTCATTACAGTGATTATGATTTGGAGGACGTTGAACTATTAGCACTAGAAAAGTTTTTGAAGTATTAGGTATCCACTGGTGGTGACAGAGAAGAGACATAAACGTAGGAGTCAGTGAAAGCCAAAAAACAATGCTGAGCTAAACTCATGCAGTGCACAATATCAAATTAACTACCTGTAAAGCAACAAATTTGGAAAATTTACCAGATTTTCCATTTATTTTGAACTTTTCTTAATACTTCCTGTTAACCAAAATGATAAAAATATTTGTTTGAAATTTTTGGTAGACTGCAGTCTTGAGTATCCACCAAATTTATATGGCTCAACCCTTTTGTGTAAATAAATACATTACAGTATTATATTTGCTTATTTCTTATTTCATATAAATCTAACACAACTAGTGCAGAACAGCAGACAAAATGCCAATGATCTGGGTTCAATTTATGAGAATCTCTTGCTCTCAATTTACAGAGGCAGAACGTAGATTAAACTAAATTGTGTCTTAATAAAGAGCTTTATATCTCAATAAACAGATCAAACCAGAAGGCCAGCTTTCCTGGTACATAAAACTTAGTTAAGCAATATATAGGCATTAACCAGTAGTTAGCTTAGCTACTGTGGTGGAATTAGCACATCTGATTGAACTTGGCTTGCACTGGTAGGCATCAAATGCCAGATGTCATTCAGGCAACCACTCTTATACAATCTAAGTTCCCATTTCATACAGTATGTGCTGCCTTTCATGAAAACAGGTTCAGGGTGCATGTCTCTAACATATGTTGTCTACCACATAGTTAGGGCAAAAAAAAATTAACAAAAACTTATGACCTTATTCACCATGTCCACCTGACCAATTGTCGATGAATGATTTGTGAAGTTACTTTGCTCTGTATCCACTTCATGATAATGAAACGTGAGTAACAAATATTACAAAAACATACTCACCTTGAGAAATCAGCATGTTTTTGTGTTGGGTTTGGCAATCGGATAGAAGAGTGCTCCTGTAACCAATTTGATGGGGGCATCTTAAGATCTGTGTTGGACTGAAGTTCATGAAACTGAACCGGAAATTCTACCTAGAAAGAATATCATATAAAATTTACAGTAATTTTTCTTCAAATAACTGTCAAGTATAAACTACCCTGAAAAGCACCCAATGAACACAACATATGATTTCTCAGAAAAAAAAGTACTTTCTGCAAAATCCCTCATGCTTAAATGCTCAAGAATCTATAATCATAATACTAAAATAAGGTATGCTTCTACTAGATGGAGAATGGAAAATTATGGACAGCTAGAGGAAAGCAGATAACTCACTTCTGAACTCTTCACTACCGCAGCCGAATGGATGTGTAAATCTTGTGTCTCATTTAAATTCCCAACATACAAGCTGCCATCGACATTTCTGGCCTGTCCATATGATTCATGGTTCTCTCTCTGACCAATAAATTCTCCATGGGTAGTATTTACAGACGGCTTTCGTATAGGACTCAAGGCTTGAGAAGACCTTGCTACTGATTTTGAGGGTGAAATAACAAGGGAATTCATCATCCTTGCTGTAAGGGCATTTTTCAAATCACCATCTTCAGTGTTAGCTGCATCTGATTCTCCTTCATCACTACCTTCCATATCCTGGAATTTAAAGGATATTAATGAAAAATGGGAAACAGGTTAATATTTTCAATTGATTATAAGTACATCCATACTGTTTTAGAAGTGTGATTACAATCAAAGCCTTTGTAACTTTAAGTAACATTTTCAACTGGGGAGTTTCACAATTCACCTTCACATATATACTAAAGGAAAACTAAAAAAAAATCCATGTCCTAGAAATTATAAACTTCCACAATGTATTCAAGTTCACTGCTAACTTGGACAACATGTTTTCAAGATTTGGCTGCTAAGTTTCCAGTGCACTTCTGTAACCCAAGCCACAACTTAGACACTGTTCTCACTGTCTGAATGCATGGTAGTAAATATCTATGCTTTTCTCAGTTATCTTTTTTTTAAATGTTGAAGACTCCAGTCACGGACAAAAGTCACAACAAGGCTGGGCCCAAATTGAAAAATATAATTAAGAAACATGTAAAAAAACAGGGAAAGCATTTACAAATTCTTGAGAAAGTGAAAGACCTGTCTTTTAAAATGAGCCAGGTCATAATTATTGGGAAAGTTCTGTCATAATAGTGGCATAAAAAAAAAATCTGAGGGATAATACTTGGTATGGTGTTGTACTGAAGAGGCACATTACACCTCCATTACACAGAAAGTGGAATCTTACAATTAGATAAGGGTACACTGTTGCATCATGTGAGTGAGGTAATGGTAAAACAGCTGTATGTGATACAATAAGGCAGAATGCAAGGCCATCAACATTCATCCGAGAATAAATCTGTTAAGGGCACTGCTAATTGTAAATCAAAGCATAAAGCCAAATCAGCCAACCTTGATAAGCTTAAAAAAAAGTGAATCAAACAATGCCACAGTAAAAGAGTACTATCTGTTTCTGGGCCACTTCTGTGTGAAAAGGCTAAACAATTTCATTAAGAATTTAGAAATCATTGAGCCTTGTGATTCTACAGCTGGATGGTTGCAAAATCGTTACATAATGGCATTTTCCACCTCAAAATTATGCTGATAATTTTCTAAATTCATGAAAGAGGAAACTCTTACTGAAGACCAAATCTACTATGTAGATGAGACTGAACTCTTCTGATGTTGCTTTCCAAGAAACATTCTTCCTGTAGTACAAAAACATTTAGTTTGATTTTAGAGATGCAAGGGAAACAGTGACAGCGTTTCCACATGCAAAAGCAGCACAAACAAACAAGTGTTATTTGTGGTGAGCAAAAGTATTCATCGTTTTGCCCTAAAAAAGTAAAAGCATTGCCCAAGATTTGCAGAAGTTATAAATGGACCTGGAACACTAAGCACATGATCACTAATTGGCTTAAAAATGCTTCTGAGAGGTAGGCTTCATGAAACTGTCGAGGATTGCAAAAATGCTCTCCTTCTGGTTAACTTTTCTGCAAATCCTGAAGCTAATGTGCCTGTGTCTAAACATTTTCTGCAGTATTTCTTTCCCTGAGCAGTACTTTACTAATCTACACCACGAATCATGGAATAACTTACATAATGAAGCGCAAATACAGGAGTGAATTTCATTCCCCATGAAGTTAATTCTGACTCATATGTAGATGCAACTGACATATTCAAGAAAGAAAAAATCATGAAGAACTATACATATTTAATTGCATGGGTATGACAATTAGTGACATAGTACTCGAGAAATGCACAGGTTTATTATAGTCACTTTCAATCTTCAGTGATCTCAAAATCAACAACTTCGAAGGCTTCAGAATTTAAAGTGAGGAGACACAGGAAGCATAATAGTTACAGCGTGAACACTGAGATGAATGAGAACTTGTTTCAGGATAACATTATGGAATGGATAAAATGCAAAAATGAAACATGTTAAGTCTTCTAAATGACAAGCAAAGAGGTCATCGGTATGGTTATGCATTCCCCAGAAGACAAACTTGAAAAAAGTGACAGTCTAAGTAGTTCTAACCAGTGGATGTGGCTGGTATCCTAAGCACTAAAGGAGCCTCATAAAGATCGAAAGGGATCCTTGGACACCTGCGATAAGTATGCAAAATACTATGTTTAGGATATGGGAAATTCATAACACAATCTACCATCTATAATTCTAAACTCTGTAAAAATCCAAAGTCCATGTGTTGGTCACATCCAAAGATTACAGATCTTTTATATTTTACATGTATAAAAGACAAATGAAATCACTAAACAAACCGATGTCAATAAAAAAAAATGTAAGTCCCACTGAGTGGACTATGGCATGCATCTTTTCACAAAACCTTAATACTCGGTTTTTAAAGGTTCTGTAGATTTCAAGACAAGCTTGTCACCTACGGTAACATTTTTCCTTAATTTTCTTCTAAGGTTTGTAACCCTCCCCCTTGACACTTAATCATTATCAAAGTTTAACAATACTCACAATAATGTGACATTATTCGAAATCACCCTACAATATGTAAGGAGTCTACTGACATGTGGAATACTTTAGTTAATTCTGTGTTGCCCAAATAGGGGCACATTACTAAAGTAATTACTGGCCAAAACATAGTTTGAATCACGCTGTAGAACACCCATTCTTTGTGTATTACATTTCCATTTCACAAATTTACTCTTATTTCATAGTTATGATTGTGGCAGCACGAGACTTGCACTTCATCCTCATGATTTACCAAGTGACAAGCCGAAGCATCAACAAATGATATTTTTTTCAATATGCATCTAAAGTAAAAAATAATCATACATGGAAGTAGCGTATTACATCAGCAATTAACTTGCACAATCAAACAGCATTCATTTGTTAATCAAAACTTACAACCAAACCAAAATATTAAAGTTGCATTTAACTCCTTCACGCACAATCTGATCAAATTGGTTTCTAATTTCAGTCACTCATTCCAAGTCTCCTTTACGTTTGTTGTTGTTTAGGAGTCCTGGTCCGAACCCGTTCGTGGAAGGCGGGTGACGGAGCGCAGCTGGCCACACGAACGCTACTCGAAATTACCGACCTGGACAATTAACACTACTAAAAAAAATGCCATATTTATTCAATGCAAATGTTTCTCTGCAAACGAAAGACGCATGTAATTACCATATTTTCTAATACAGAATATTAAGCAATTTCAAAAAGATTAAAAAGGAACTTGCCTTTAAGAGACAAACTCGTTAAAGTCGTCATTAATGCAGTTACGTTAGTTAACTAGGATGAACATATGTACCTGTTAAAAGTACATATATACCTGTTAAAAGTACAAGAAATTCTGCATAAATGAGAATATGTATGAGGAATATCTGATTCATTTTCTCATGTTAAAAGCTTCAGACTCGGACAAATTTCTCATCGTAGCATTGATGATATAAAGGTACTTACTTGGGACAAGATCCATCAAGTGTTTGGGAATGAGGAAAGTGGTCATCATCATTACGAGAAACGTAAGAATGGCAAGAGTAAGGTGATGGGAAGATGAAATGAAATCACAATGGCCAAGTTTTGAAATGCCAAAAAATAGTACATTTTCATTACAGTATCAGGCTTAGTTAATTGTGAAGGATTTCAGCTCTTGGCTACCGTTACCCACAGTAACAATTAGAAAATATTGAGGAAATCAACGTAGGAAACCCGGAAGTGGACTGATTTAAAGTCAGTCGACTTAATTGGTCTATATTATTTCAGACATAACTCTGTCGAGTATTTAGAACTACATGTGATAGAATCCTAAATAATGATTAATCATTCCTTTATGAAACTGTAGTACACTCTCAGAGAAGAATATTTGCAAGTCGCAACCAAACAAGATCTATTTTCTTTCTTCTTAGAGACTTGATTTTCTATTATACGAATGGTTACCAAGACAAGATATTAAAGTGATAGCAAGTACGCTTAGCTCGTTGACTGATGAAACTAAAGAGCAATTAATTTCACGAAAAATTGATAAATAGACAATAAAGCTAAGCCTTTATCCCCTACCATCCAACGACCAAGAGGTGAAGTTCGTGGAGCGTGTATGTGTTTACATCGCTTTACAATGTAGTAAAGAGTGTAGAGTTTCTTTCCCTGCATGTAGTGACGTCGATGATTATCAGTTGGTCCCGATAATGTTAAACCTAATCCTTCCGCCGAGCAATATGCTGTGGAATATTCTGGTCTTCTGTATTATTCTGCAGCTGATATTTCATGTTAATGATGGTGCCCGTGAGGAAATATGTAAGTGAAGTGGTTAGGGTAAATTCGGTAGGGTAGTTTGCTTTTATGTTGCGAAATATGTATACAAGTGTTGATAAAGAAATGATAATGGATGGTAATTCCTTACCAGTTGGGTATTGATGTGTATCAAATGTTATTTTACTTAATATAGCACCAACATGTGCAACCATGTTTTCGCATATTTCTACAGGTAAGCTGTATTTGTAATTACTTGTTTACTTTCGACATTGTTGAATTCATAAAAGTGTATTTTAGCTCCGCATCGAAATTAGCTCTGAGATGTTACCACTTACCTTATGGTTTAAGCAACATAGGCATAAGTGTTACCAGAGCCTTCAGGACGATTGTACATAGTAGAATGGTTAAAAACATAAATTTAGACCAGTATTTATTCCAACCTATCAGAATCATACAGAGTCTTACCTGCAACTATATATATAAAGTGTGAAGATTGCAGTTCAGGCTACTGCTCACCCTAACATACACAAGGTCTTACCATTAACTTCGCCCATAATATTACTGTCAGCTTTACCAATCGCACCCTAGTGCAGGGTGCTCATGGCTCCTCAAAAGCCAGTCGCCCCACAGGAAAATGTGAAAAAAAGGACTGTGGTCCTGTATCCTTTTAGGTGCTTTATATAATTCACTGTGATAACAGTATTATCTGCAGAGTATGGTTTGGAGCATCGTTTTACTGAATAGTACTGAATGTGTTGACAGTAGTATATTTGATAAAATTTGGGGTTAATTACATTAAAAATAGGTAATGTATTTGTTAAAAGATCTAGAAAGCCTATGAAATTCCCAAGCAGCAAGATTTATCGAAATTTTCAATATTTAAGTAAAAATGAGCCAGTCATGCTCATAAAAAGAAAAGCCAAGTTAGAACTGGATATCAAGAAATGGTTGATATAGCACAATCTTCAGCAGGAGACAAATACAATGTTGGTATATTTAACCTATAATTTCAAGCTATTTCTTGCTACAATTTCAGCAACCAGGTTAGTTTTATACAGGATCTGATTGTAATTTACAAGTGTATTACTTAATTTTACATTAATTAAATTCATATTTTCTGCAATTTACATAATGCTTATTATCTTATTTAATGTTGTTCATTAAAATGTGATGCCCCAAATCATGTTGTGCCAGTTCCTATAACCACATATAGAGCACATAAAGCATAAGGAGCCATACCCCAAAGCTAGTTTTGATGTAGAACTAAAATCAACTTTTACCATGTAATTTCCCTTAGCTGCCTCTGGGTTACAATGAGGTAGATTAGGATCAAGGTGCTGGTTGCTCAAGCCTTTTGGTTTTGGGTTAGATAAGTTAGATTTATCTAACTCAACACTTGTCTTGACTTCAAGATAATGACAGGTATGAGTACAGATGCAGTTCCAGTGGACTTTGGAAATTTAGATTGATTTTTCTTTAATCAGACTTGACATTAGTATGAATATCAATTACTGGATTTAATGACCTCTTTAAGGTCAAGCCTTATTGGAACGAATTTAAATAAAAAGTTATCTGCTCATGAGGTGATGGTGTATGTTGATTTTACAAACGTGAGATATTATTATTATTATAATTGCACTTCTAAAGTATTTTATTGGTTAATATACTTATAGGAGAAAAGGTTTCTTACACAGATAGTTAGGAATTTTAAGTATTCTAGTATATAACATTATCTTTTGATGAGTGAATTAATGCATTACACTTTATTTTCTTTTTCAGTTTCAAATGCTGTATGGAATGAAGCTACCATATTTGATTTCATTGAGGATGATATCTTCTTTGAGGTAATCTATCCTGAGAAGCTAAGCTATACATATCGCCTACGTCAAGCTAAAAACTTTGGAATACCATTTGTAAGTTCAAGAGCATGTATTTGAATACATTATAGGCTAAAAAAAAAAAAATAATTTTTTGTACTTTTAGATATATCTAGCTCTAGGTATGAAAAAACCTTGGCTTACACATTTGGTGTAGTATAAGCATTACTAAATGAGATATATGCAAAGAAAATGAATTAAGAGCAAGTACTTGAAGGATATTCTGATATATGCCAACAGACAGTTTGTCCCCTAAATATTCTCCTAATATGGGACTCTGGAGACAGATTGGGGATGAAATCACCTCCCAAGTTCTTCTTACACACAGAATACTGAAACTTATTTCCTGCCAGATAATTATCATAATTTTCATTTTGTCCCATCCTCTTTGCTCAGGTTGAATTTCATCAACTGTGCTTTAGATCAACTATGGAGTCTGTTTAGGTCCCCTTGTAAGCTGATGCAATCCTCCTCCCTTTTCACTTCTTTCATGACCTTTGCACCACATGCAAACACATGCAGGTAGGAGTCCATACCATCATTTATGACATTTATGTAAATTAAGAAGAGCAGTAGTACCAGACCTGAACCCTGTGGCACTCTGCTGGTCACCCCAACCTATTTGGAAAAGATACCTCTAACATGCATCCTCCTTTACCTCCCACTGAGATATTCTTCTGCCTGTCAAAGGACATACCTCTTTACTCTTGCCTAGTGATCTTGCATCTTAACCAGCTTCCCATGTTGTGTAGTGTCAAATGCTTTCTGGCAATACAGGCACAAACATTTCACCCAGCCTTCTCTTTTGTCTAAGACTGAGCTCACTTTCTCATAAAACTCTAAGAGGTTTGTTACATATGACCTCCTTTCCCTACAACTATGGCATGTTTCACATAGGTAATTTCTTTCTTGTAGAAAGTTACCCACTTACTTTTTGAAAATCATTTGTAGAGCCTTATACTCCACGAGACCAGTCTGTAGTTCAGTGCCTGTTCACTGTCTCCTTTCCTGTATATAGGAATGATGTTTGCCCTTTTCTGTTCCCTTGGCTTTTTGCCTTTCTCCAATGACATCTTGAACAGTAAATAAAGTGATTTATCTGGCATAGTTGCACACATCTTCAGCACATAGGATGAATTTTATCTCAGGCATGAGCCATGTACAAGTCAAGACCTTTTAATATTAACTATTCTAGATATCTCAAGTGATTTCCAAAACCCCCTCCCCTTTCCATTTCCCTGGTGCCTTCCTCTTTGAAAACACTTTTGAACTTATCATTCAGTTCCTCATCCTTTACAATCTTTCCCTCTGAATCCCGTAGCCTGATTACTTGCTCCTTAACTTGTTAGTGACTCATGATAAATTTATGGAAAAGGTTTGTATTTTTCCTGCTTTGTCCAAAATATTCTTTCTGAAGAATCTTTGCTCCTTTCTTACCCTGCTATACTCATTTCTTGTACTTTTATACTTTGTAAATGCTATATGGCTGGAGAGTCATCTACATCTCATTCCTTGTCCTTCCATACCTTGTAAATGCTAGCTGGCTGGAGAGCCATCCACATCTTCACCATGGCATATTCTTAACCTCCTTACTTTTTTGACATCTCTTATTAAACCATTCTTTCCCCTTCCTTACCATTTCCCCTGTATTTGAGGCTTGAAGTGCTCATGTCTACTTTTTCATCGTAAATTTCACATAACCTTTCACCACAAAGCCATGGTTCCTGGCTATTGAATTTTATTTCCCAATCTTTGTTACTACAGTGTTGAGATTTGTGTAGTTTCAGCAATTATATCTCCTTTGTATGTCTAGTCTTACCTGTGCTCTTGTAACATCCTTGTTTACCATGCAATCAGACTTTGGTATTACATGATGACATCTTCCTATTGGTGTATCATACACAATATTCTTAACATTTTAGTATGCATGAAGGCGAGATATAGCGGCAATGGTATATCAGTACCTCTCATCCAAGCATGCTTCCTGACATGGTATAGGAAATTTTCCTGTTTACACTCTGAAAACTTCGTCTCCACAACTCCTGATCACCATGAGAATCCATATTTCCCAGTCCATCTCTTTATCAGTGAGACCCCCATTATCAGTATCTCACCTTCTGTGAGAAGTGAATGTTTCACTATTTCATGTACCAAGTAGAGTTTGCAGTAATCACTATTAAAACTGCTTAGATCAAGCTGCTTTTATTATGGGAAGTGGCCAGTTGGATGTGTTTAGATAGAATATAATTCCAAAGAAATAGGTATTGGCATTAATTTTTCTTGTACATTGTATTTTGTTTGCAGAATCATGTATTTAAAGGAATACGGCTTGTGTTAGCTGATCCTTTAGAATGTTGTTCATTGCCTTATAATGCACCAGAACTTCAAGGGGCTGTTGCCTTAGTCTCAAGAGGGTGAGTGGGAGACTGTTTTGTTGTTAAATTTGTTTTAATGATCTGTTACAGACACAAATGAAAAACCCTTCATTCAACGTAGAGTAGTTGCTCATTTTATGATTTGCCATCTTACATTAGGCAGAAAGCATCATACACCTGGTTCGTGATATGCAAGGGTATGCTATGTCTTAGCTTGGGAATTTTGAACAAAATTCTTCCATGCTACTGCTGATCCTTCTAATATGACTTTTTTTTTTTTCAAGGGATTGTTCATTTGTCAGCAAAGCAGTGAAAGCTGAAGAAGCTGGTGCACTTGCTGTTATTGTAATGGATAGCAACCCTGAAAATGATGAACTCTATATTGAAATGGTTGATGATAATACCAACCGAAAGCCAAAGATACCAGCAGCCTTTCTCTTAGGGAAAAGTGGGTGAGTTGAAGTAAATACATAAATCATCTTTAGAATGCTTTGTGTTAGTAACTTAGCCATTCTCTTCTCATGGTTTGTTGGAGCACTTCCCAATATGAGCAGATATCTGGAACAGGAGCCAAGTGAGGATTCATCCTTGATGGCTTAGGCTGTGTCCAAATGTGCATGGTTGTAACGAGGGTGAACAGAAGGGAGAAATAGTTATGTTTATTGAGATTACCTCAAAGAAGATATCATCCTCAATGAAATCAAATATTGTAGCTTCATTCCATACAGCATTTGAAACTGAAAGGGAAAATAAAGTGTAATATATTAATTGACCCATCAAAAGATAATTCTGTATACCAGAATTCTTAAAATATCTAACTATCGGTGTACGAAACCGTTTCTCCTCTAAGTATATTAACCAGTAAAATACTTTAGAAGTGCAGTTATTGACAACTGATGGATTGCACTTACAAGTGGCAAATAAGTAAGAAGGATATGTGATGTAAATATAATATGTGATAAATGCTTGGATGAAAGTTTTTTGAGATGATATAGTTATACAGAATGTGTGGTAGATGACTTATAAGTCAAGAAGATATATTTATTTATGCATGATCGCTGTTTCCCGCGTCAGCGAGGTAGCGCCAGGAAACAGACGAAGAAAGACCCATTCCCCCACATACACACATATATACATA
>JAUUDW010638216.1:0-11020 GCA_032361385.1 Panulirus guttatus
AAATACTTTCCCTGTCTGTTTTTCCCCCTTTCTCAGTTTTCTCTATATTTCAATTAGGGCCCGGCCTTGATGTGGACATTTGTCCGTGACTGGAGCCTTCAACATAAAAAAAATAAAACTTTTTTGAGGAATCATAATCATGATCATTTCCATTGTCTCGAAAGCTAAAGTAGTCGTAATCGATTCCACTGAAAAAGCAATCGCAATCATGATTACATTATGATTTCTTGTCAGCTGGGAAACTCAAGTTTATGCTCTCCTCAGATAATAGTAAATTTAGAGAAAATGAAAAATAGAATAGGCCTATACTAAGATTGTGAGTGTGACTTAACTACAAAGATTACATATAAAGTACCCAAGAAAAGTCTATAAATCAAGTGTTACGCTTTTTACAGAGGACGGGAGAGCTGAGGACGAGAACTGATTACGTTCAGTTGGGCCCGGCAGTTGGCCAACTAGATATTGTAGGTTTGAAAATATAGCGTATTTTACATCAAGTTCCATTGAATCTAGCTATAGCTTTGCGGTGTTGGTATCATATAGAAGGATCTAACTTTCACTTCTTATCATGCCTAATATTCATTGTCACATTTCAGACCAAGAAACACCTGTTTAGTCCTGTTTTTCCCCGATAATGTAATTTGAAATCGTAATCAATTACAAGCCTTTGGAATCGTAATCATAATCGATTTCAACGCTTTGTGGGTGGAATCGCAATCGTAATTACAATCTTCCTAAGTAATCGTAGTCGATTCCATGGCTGATGGAATCGTAACATGTCTGCTACGTTGTGTAATTTCACTTCCGCCTCTGCTAACCCCCTGACCCCTCTGCCCCTCCCTTACCTCCACCATCAGTCACCCCCCGACCCCTCTCGCCTCCCTCTCCCTTGGGAATGATTCCGATCTACGAGTCGATCATCCCGGGGTTCACACCTACCAGAATGTTAGGACTGGCAACACTAATAGTGTGCCAGACACGACTATGGGCATCTGTACCAACAGGAATCAAGGTAGTGTCCTAAACTTCTTAATGAACAATCTAGGATCCTTGTTACTGTAGGACAGAGAACTTCTCTATTGGGAAACACGAACCAACCTTAAGGCTGGATGAATTTCCCATACCAAGGCCATGAAAAGGTGAGGAGGAACACTGTGTCTTTTATGTCAGATTATGAATGCTCCAGAATTAAGACATCCGGATTATAATAGCCTAACGATGGGCTATTGGCAATCATTAAGGTCAGAGATGTTGATGCAGGGAAAGCGACGCTCGAACATGACACTAACCCAGTGTGTGTGTGTGTGTGTGTGTAGTGCTATATCTCTGAAGCAGTGCTGTTTTCCATCCAGGCAGTGTTTAGGGGTTGATGAAGGGGTAAGTCGTTACTTACAACAGTAATATTCAGCAAAGCCGGTGTATCGTTCTAGCGCTGAGGCAATCGGTATGCGGAATATGTTACAGCGTTGAGATATTTGGGACATACTGTAGCAATCAGACTGTGTATGGAAAGTGTAGTAGCGTTAAGAAGTGAATGGAAGTGTGATTGCGTTGAAACCGTGCATGTGTAGTGTTGTACCGTTGACGCAGTATGTGGAAAGAATTGCAGACGTTGATGCAGAGTTTGGAAAGTGTTGTAGCGTTAAGGCAGTATGTCGGAAGATCTTTAGCTTTGAGGCAGAAAACAGAAAGTGTTCTGGCGTTGAGGCTGTGTGTGGAAAGTGTTTTAGCGTTGAGGCAGAATGTGAGAAGTATTGTAACGTTGAGGCAGCGTATGAGAAGTGTTGAAGCATTCAGGCAGTATGTGGGAAGGGACATATCGTTGAGGCAGAGTGTAGGAAGTGGTGTAGCGTTAAGAGAGTGTGTGGGAAGAATTGTAGAGATGAGGCAGCGTGTGGTAAGTGTTGTAGGATTAAAGCAGTGTGTGGAAGATTGCAAAGATGGGGTAGTGTGCGGAAAGTGTCGTTGTATTAATGCAGTGTCTAGGTAGTGTTGTAGGGTTGAGGGCATGTGAAGTGTTGGCACACTGACAGTATGTGAGGAAATTTGTTGCGCTGAAGCGATGTGAAAAGTGTTGTGACTTTCAGGCAGAGTACAGAAAGTGTTGTAGCCCTTGACACAGTGTGTGGGAAGTGATATAGCTTGAAGTAGTGTGTGGGAAGTGTTATCGTTGAGGTAGTTGTGGGAAGTTTTGTGGAATTAAGCTGGTGTATGGGAATTGTTGTAGCGTTGAGGCAATGTATAGGGATCTTTGTAGCATGGAAGCAGTGGTTGTAGCGTTAAGGTGAGGCAGTGAGCGGAAGTTTCATAGAGCCGAGGCAGTGTGTGGGGTCTTTTAGCGTTGGGACTGTGTGTGGAGAGTGCTGTAGCATTAAGGTACTGTATGGAAATTGTTGCAGCATTGAGGCAGTATGTGTGAAGTGTTGGAGCGTTGAGATAGTGTACAAAAATGTTGCAGCGTTGAGGCAGCTTGTGAAAAGTGTTGTATCGTCGACGCAGTGTGTGGGAAGGGTTGTAACATTTAAGCAATATTCAGGAAATGTTGTAGAGATGAAGCAGTATGTAGGAATATCTGTAGTGATGAGCGTTGTGGCGTTGAGGCAGTGTGTGGAAAGTGTCGTAGCGTTGGGGCTGTATGTAAGAAGTGTTGTCGCATTTAGGCAGCGTTTAGAAAGTGTTGTAGCGTTGAAGCAGTGTATGGGTAGATTTGAACAGATGAGACAGTGTATTACAAAACTAAAACAGTGTGTGGGAAAGGTTGTAGAAATGGGGAAATGTGTGGGAATTATCATAGCGTTGAGGCAGTTTGTTGGGTTAGTGTGTGGGAAGTGCAGTAACTTGGAGGCAGTGTGTGGAAAGTGTTGTATCGTTGAGGTAGTTTGTGGGAAGTGTAACCATGAGGTAGTGTGTGGTAGGTGTTGTAACGTTAAACCAGTGTGTAGGAAGTGTTGTAGCAGTGAGGCGTTGTGTGTAAAGAGTTGAAGCCTTGAGATATTGCGTGAAAATTTTTTCTGCGTTGAGGCACTGTGTGAGAAGAGTTTAGGTGGTGTGTTATAGCGTTGGGTCAGTGTATGGGAAGTGCTGTAGTGTTGAGACAGCTTGTGAAAGGTGTTGTAGCAAAGGCAGAATGTGGTATGGTAGCGTGTAGGAAGTGTTGTAGCCTTGAGGTAGTGTTTCGAAAACGTAGCGTTATGGCAGTATGTGACAGAAATATTGTTGAGTTTAGACAGTGAGTGAGAATCGTTGTAGAGTTGAGGCAATGTGTAGGAGTTATCTTTAGCGCTTACGAAGTGCATGAGAAGAGCTGAAGCATTGAAGTAGTGTTTGGAGAGTGTTGTAGCGTTGAGGCAGTGTGTGGGAAGTGTTATATCATAGAGGCAGTGTGTTAGAAGAGGTGTATCGTTGAGGTGGTGTCTGGTAAGTGTCGTATCGTTGAGGCAATGTGTGGGAAGTGTTATAGCTTTGAGGCATTGTGTGGGAAGTGCTGAAGCGTGCGAAAAGTTTTGTATTGAGACTGAGTGTGGGAAGTGGGATAGCGTTTATGTAGTGTCTGGGAAGTGTTGTAACACCAAGATAGTGTGTTGGAAGAGTTTTAGCGTTGAGGTCTCGTTTGGGAAGTGTTCTAGCGTTGAGTTAGTGTGTGGAATGTGTTTTAGCGTTGATGTAGTGTGTGGAAACTGCTGTAGTGTTGAGATAGCGTGTTAAGTGTTGTACCATTGAGGTAGAATGTGGGAAGTGTGGTAGCGTTATGCTAGTGCGTGGGAAGTGTTGTATCCTTGAGGTAATATGTCGAAAATGTTGTAGAGTTGAGGTAGTGTGTTGGAAGTGTTTTAGCGTTGAAGCATTGTGTTAAAAGAGGTGTAACGTTGAGGTGGTGTATGGAAAATGTGGTAGCGTTGAGATAGTATGTGGGAATATCGTAGAAGTGAGGCAGTGTATAGAAGTGTGGTAGTGTTGTGGCAGTATGTTGTAAGTACTGTATCGTTGAGGCAGTGTGTGTTGTGCATTTTACTGAGATAAAGCCATCCTTGAGGCAGTGTATAGTGTTACAGAACAAAGTTGCTGTAAAACGCATTACGTATAGTTGAATGATATTGTCCTTGCAATGTTTTGGTGATAGTGCAGAGTACGGGTTATGTTGCAGCATTTTGGATGTGTTTTACATGTAGCGTTGAGACTATCTGATGGAACTGATGACGCTGAGGTAATATGTGACACTGCACTAATAAGGATTTGCGTGGGATGTTTTCTCTTTATAAGTACATATGTGAGATATGCTATCTTGCTTCATTGTGTTCAGCTTGTTACAGCGTGGTATTTGTGAGGAACGTGTTATATGGTGGCGGTAAAGAAGGTGACTGCATCCCCATCCCCATCACTAAGCCAATGTGTACGGATTTCACAGCGCTAAAACTGCATGCGTCATGTCGCAGCAGTAAGGTTAGTACGTTTGTGCTGCTTGTCGCATCGTTCTGTTATGTAACCACACCTGCCGTGTTCTGCTGGTTGTACTGTTGGTAGAGGAGAGGGTGCGGTAGGGGAACGAGACATGGCAACATGACCGCATGATGGCTATGGACCCAAACCCTCAGGTCTTGCTTGGGTCCACACAGTAGCTGCATAATTCTGGGATCGCTGGTAATGGTAGCTCGACTTCCTGTGGATTTTCCACAACCTTTACCGGTTCCCACCTCGTCTGTCCAGCAGGGTCTAACAGAGTAAAGAAATGGGGGCCTCATTTTGCTTTTGCACTTCAGTAAATGAATAAGGTAAAAATATGTAAGTTATTCAAAGGTGGAAAAGTTTTAAATAGAATTCCTAATTGTTTCCCGTTGCCCTACCAGCTTTGGTAATGCAATTTCGTATTGTCACAGTTGACACCAATATGACTTCAGTCATTCTCGCCTCCACTGTAAACAGTCGCACATCCTTATCTTTGCATTGGTTCAGATTTCTTCCAGTAATTCATATTCAGTAATCCGTCGTTTCCTCCATTCGCTTTGAGGAAATATTTGCTACTTTACTCATTCAGAACTTTGCTGATCGCAGGAGTCCCATTTCGAATCATCCTACTACACTCAGGTTTACTTCAACATATCTCTTGATGAATTAAAGAAACCAGTAACTGCTGTTTTTAACATTACCCTAAACATAATCCCAACTTTTTTTTCTCTTTCTACCACTATGAAATAATGCATTTTGTTTGTTGACCTAAATTCGAAAGCTGGTATTATCTTTGGTGTCTTTAGTGTGTATGACAGCCGTTCACAGACTCTCCTTTCTTACTTATCCTAAAAGAGTAAAGGCAGAAGACGTCTTCACTGTAAACGACTTTACATAACTTGTCCGCTTCTCACTCGCATTCCTAACCACCCTCAGGACAAAGCAAATACTCTTGACCTTTCCTCTCCACTCCTCCTAGCATTTAGCCTTTACTTCGTTACCTCTGAGATATCACACTGATGTTTAATGTCTGTGCTTGTCTCCTACCTCGAACATTGCCCAGCCGAATCCCTCAGTAAGGATGATTGGAGAGGATTCTTTGATTCCCTATTTAAAGGCATTTAAATCTCGAGTTATTTTTTTTCCTCGCGTGAAAGCCACATATAACACTCAAGCAGCATATAACTAAAGTGTTGACTCCAGTCCAAAAATTCATCGTGTGCACAAGACGCACAAACGGACAAAACGTCTTTCTGTTCCCTGGCCAGATCATCTTAACGTTTACATCCCCTCCATTTCATACTTCAAACACCCTAAGCTTAGTGCTGCTGTAACATTCCAAGATAAGGCTAACTTCTGCTAGATGTTTGCAAAGAACTCAACCCTTGATCCAAGGTATCCTCATCCACCTCATCCCAACCTTACAATGTCTCCCAGTATGTCATCCCAACATATTGTCTGCAACGCTTTGTCCTCTTTTTTTTATCGTGACTCCAAGAAAAATCCAGGAAAGAAAAGCATTCCCTTCTATGGATCCAAAGACAGATTCCACTTTCCTCAAGACTTTTCAGATTTCCGCTTTCTACTGATACTCTTCCCTACTCCTGGAAATTTGCCAACAGAGAAGCTGTTCCGAAAAACGATAGTATTTTCCTTCCATCTTTAAAGACGAAGAAACGTTTGCAAACAAAGAGCTTCTCCATTGCCTCGAAATACACAGACACATTCTATGGGTTTTACCTGGGTAGTTCTGCTGCAGATCATTCAATTCTTCTCCAGGGTCTTAGAACTTTTGCGAATATGTTCTTGTTGCTCTGGATGCATCTAAAACCTTCGGGGAAAAAAATGTTATCTGTCCCTCCTCTCCAAAGTTTCTTTATTTAGCTTTTTTTTTTCCTTTTAGATTCATTGATCTCAATTTTCTATATAAGTGCAGTATCTCTGTCACAGTGGACAGAATTCATTTTGGCTATATTCCTGTTAATCCTGGAGTATCCTGAGGTACTTTCTATGCCTGCTTTTTATTGACGTCTCCTTTATGACCACAACAATGTAGGTTCCTATGTATGTAGATGGCATCTTTTCTCACAGGAGTCTCTGCTATAGCTCTGCTCAGCAGGTTTCCATCCATCTACTTACAGATCACTTTATTACCTTTCTCTCAATCTTGAGCCATCACACAGCGGATAGAGTCGTCTCGTGGCATTTAATGGGTCATAAAGATAAAAGACTCAACTTTTCTCGCATATAAGGTAATATAACCCACTGATATCTTCAACAACACCGTAAAACCTCATTCTTACCTGACACGAATATATCTGTGGGCGTATTGAGATTGCCTACAAAAACTGTCTTTTTTCTGTCCCTATCATACATTATCCGAGTTACTCTTTACAAAAAACCATGTTCGCCTTCGCATGAAAAATGTTCCGTCATCTGGGAGCGTGCATCCTAGTCCTCCTGAGTCGCTCTTGCCTTAATACTTCCCTCCCTTCCCTTCTTGTTCGTTTTTCCTGCATCTTTTCATTTCTTATTTTATCGTTACTCTTACAATCAGTCCTCTCTGGATATATTCCTTAGCCTTCGTGTGTAGGAACCTATAAGCATCACCCTCCCTTCTAGTTCTAGTCACTAGTATATTGTTGAAACTCCACATGTAATTACTGTTTATTCACTTCAGCTCATATCTGTGGACTTTCCCGCCTGTCCGTTTTTTTTTCCCTTGCACATTTAACCCAAAAGCTTTTCAAACGTAGAATACAAAAGTACTTCCTACAGCATCATTACCTACAATGTGCATGTGCGAGAAGTGCTATAGTTTTGAAGAAAGACAAGTCATAGCGTTTAGGAATCATACGTTGTGTCACAGCGTTGGGAGGGCGTTTGCGGCTTCCACTTGCGTTGAGAAAGGTTTGTTGGGAGCGGCACACCGCGTGTTATTACCAGGAAGGTGTGCGCGTAGCGTTCAGAAAAGTGTGTGTGACATTTCTTAAAGCTGACGAAGCTGAGCGGAGAGTAATAGAGCATTTAGAGATGTGTCCAGCTCATTGTAACGTTGATAAAAGTGTGTGAAACATGTTATGACGTTGAGGAAGGTATGTGAGAAATGTGTGAGGTAAGTTGTGACATTATGCAAGGACTCTGAGGTGTGTTTTGGTGGTTCTGGCGTTGAGGAAGTTATGTATGGTGTATTTTAGTATTGCAGTGTTGTAGTGGCGAGAGAGCTGTATTCGGCGTGCAGCGTTAAGGGGAGTGTGCACAACTTACCTAAGCACTTAAGGTCCGTAGCGTTGAGGAAGGTGGCTATGAAGTGTGTCATGATAATAAGGTAGGTGTATGTTGGGTGTTGTAGCAATGAAAAAGGCATGTACCCTGTGTTGTAAAGTGTAAGAAGTTGCGTGTGCGGCGTGTTGTGGCGTCGTGGAACATGTGTGCAGTGAGTGTGTGTGTGTGTGTGTGTGTGTGTGTGTCTTCATCCTCCTCAGCGTCACACACGCTGAGGAGGATGAATACCGTGTGTTGTAGGCTTGTGAAATGATGTACGGTGTGTTGCTGTTGCAGTATTGAGGAACGTGCGTGTAAGTGTGCTGTACGTAGTAAGAACGTGCCTGCGGCGTGATTAAATACTGAAGTGGTCGCGTGCAGTGTTGCGTCAACTGTGTTAGGGAGTGCGCTGTGTTACAGCGCTGAGGGAGGTATGTGCATGGCGTGTTGTTGTACTGAGGAGGTTGTGATGGGCGCGATGTAGCCTTAAGTCAGGTATGCTTGCCATGATGCAGCAGTGAGAAGAGCGCGCACGGCGTGTTGTATCGTTAACAAAGGCTTTGAACTCCACAATGTGATGCTGAGGAGAGTGTGCACTGCTTGGGAGTGAGGATAGGCTCCGCAAAGGTGATGAAAATATATCTGATGTGTTTTAGTGCTTAAGGTGTTGGTATAGCGTGTTGCATCATGTAGGATAGTGAGTGTGGTGTTGTAGGGCGATGACAGCGTTTTTCATCGCCCTTCGTCTGTGAGGACGACACGTAAGGTGTGTCGCAGCGTTAATAGAGGTGTGATGGCTGACTGGTGTACCGCTGGGAGGGTTGCCTTTGTCGGTTATGTTACTGAGACAGGATGTATTTACGGTGTGTTATAAAGCTAAGGAGGGCGTGTATGTGAGGAATGTCTTTGCACCAGGGAGGCTGCTTGCCACAGTTTGTAGCTCTGAGAGAGGCGTGGGTCGTTTTATAGCGTGAGGAGGGTGCAAAACGGAGTATTACTAAAGAAGGATATACTAAGTTACTGGACTAGCAAGGATGTGTGCCACGTTTTATAGCGGCAAGGAAAGTGAAGTTTGTTGCATTGCAGTGCCTCAGCATGTTGTGGCATTCAGGAAGTTGCAGAAAGGACTGTATCGCTTGTGAGCGTGTCATGGAAATAAAGAGGGGGTACGTGTTCTGTTACAACGATGTGTAGGGTACTGTATGTTGTTACGTCAAGCAGGCTTTGCAATATGTTACAGAGCTGAAGAAGGAATGGTCTGTGTGCTACTGCTACGACGAAGGCTATACCCCGTTCTACTTGTACAGCGCACCACTGGCAGTGTTGATGCAGAAAAGACAATTGAACAGAGTACTGTAGCGGTATGGAAGGTGTATGGTAGAGTACGGCGTGCTGTAGCATTGAAAAAGCTTCATGGTAGAGTGCGCAACGTGCTGCAGCGTTGAAGAAGCTGTATGGTAGAGTGCATGGTGTGCTGTAGCGTTGAGGAAGCTGTACGGAAGAGTAGGCAGCCTACTGTAGCTTTGAGCAATGTGAATGGTAGAGTGCTCAGCCTACTGTAGCGTTGAAGAATCTGTGTGGTAGAGTGCGCGATGTGCTATAGCGTTGAGGTTGTGGGGTAGAGTGTACAGCGTGCAGTAGGGTTAAGGAAGCTGAGTGGTATAGAGTGCAATGTGCTGCAGCGTTGAGGATGAATTGTCCCGCGTGCTGTTGTATCGCAGAGAATGCTGTGTGGTAGCGACGAGATTTTTCTTTTTCCTAAGGGTGGTCAAGAGGAGAGGAAGAAAAGGTGGGACAAGCAAAGGGATGATTTGGAATGGAAGAGAAGACTTGAAGTGTGCACAGGTGTATGGTGTAAGTTTCTTTTTTTGTGCAAGTGGGTAAGTATCCAAAGCGTGTTGTGTTACTGATGCTTTTTCTTTTTTTGAAAGAGATTCCCTAAGCTAAGTTAAACATTGTCCACTGTGTAGATCGATGGATGACTGGAACCTTCCTGAGTGCTATGGGGCTTCGAGGGAACCAAGGGTGCTCCATGTTTGTACTGTTGTCGAGATCGCAGATTTGTCTGTAGATTGTATCATCGTTGTCTTCAAGTCTCTGCCATACTTTTTGGCTACTTCTCTCAGTTATGAACCGACTGGTTTAATCTTTGATCGTTCGTGCAGTTCTATGGTGTTCTATGTGCAGGACCAAGTGGAGACATCCCTTAGATTATACAAGATTCTTCATAAAAGTTATACACTCTATACACTATTTACGAAGGGTTAAGTTCTACACTTTTCGTTGACCACCAAACCTGCTGATTTTCTAAACAGAACGAGCAGATCTGGAATGCCGTTATATGGCCTCTTGACGTATAAGATGAGCTAATTTTTCCTGGCTTGCTCAACGTTAAGTTTGCTGACTTACCATATCAAGTCTCAGGTAGCGCCTTATGCTCTCGAGACCAACCCTCTTTTACAAATCCTACCTCAGGCAATCACGGGCCAGTCTCTCAGAGCGTCTCGAGCCGGTCTCCACCTGGGGCTGACGTTCCGCCCCCAGTTCCCAGGGAAAGAAGTCTTCTATACTCCTCCTTGTTGAAACAGAATCTATTTTTGATTAAGGAAGGTTTTCATTTATATTCTGAGACCAGGACTACAAGCAGTTACAGTGCTACCGCTAACGTAGCGAAGTGTGCTATGTGTGGTAGCAACGAGGCAGTCTACGGCATATCGTACCGCTAACGATGTGTTGTAGCAACGAGGTAGGGTGTGCGGCGTGTCGTGATGCCAAGGAAAGTGTGCCGCATATGGTAAGTAGAGTGCGCAGCGTGTGGTAGCGATGAGCCAGAGTGCGCGGCGCGTGTGTGCAGCGTTGAGGAAGTGGCCGGCAGCTCAAGGAGGTTTTGTGTCAGTCACACCAGGTGTTTTTGTTGGCGCGTCAAGGACGCGTTCTGCGGAGAGGGATGCCAAGCGGAGCAGGAGCGCAACTGATCCCTCTAACACAGGTGATACAAGCATGTTCATGCACGGCACACCTAGAGTACATGCTCATGCACGGCACACCTACAGTACATGCTCATGCACGGCACACCTACAGTACATGCTCATACACGTCACACCTACAGTACATGCTCATGCACGGCACCCCTACAGTACATGTTCATGCACGGCACACCTACAGTACATGTTCATGCACGGCACACCTACAGTACATGCTCATGCACGGCACACCTACAGTGCATGCTCATGCACGGCACACCTACAGTACATGCTCATGCACGGCACCCCTACAGTACATGCTCATGCACGGCACACCTACAGTACATGCT